>PVJA010000746.1:0-84118 GCA_004027025.1 Myocastor coypus
GAGGAGGAGGAGGAAGAGGAGGAGGAGGAGGAGAAGAAGAAGAGGAGGAAGAAGAATTAAACATATGACCATGTGGATTTTGTTCAAGGGATAAAAACATGGTTCAATATTTGAAAATCAATCTACCATAGTAATGAGCTGAAGAGGAAAATATGCAATTATATCAACTGTTTCAGAAAAAAAAATTGGACAAAATTCAACTGCATGTATGAAAAGGACAGGAAATTCCAGATTTGAGGGCCGGGGAGATAGCTCAGCAGATTAAGTGCCTGCCTGGCAAGTGCAAGGTTCTAAGCTTAATCCCTGGTACCACAAAAGCAAAACAAAACGAAAGGAAATTCCAAATTTGATAAAGAACATGTATTATTTTTTTTTAAAAAAAAGGAAAACAAAATAAAAAATCAAGCAGCCTCGTGCTTAGAGAGAAACTTCTATTTCCCTCTGAAATCAAGAACTAGCCAAGCATATCCTGTGCTAGAACCGATCTGATCCTATCTTTGGAGGGACACAGTACAGGAAACTTGATAAACAGGAAGCAGGGAACCTAAGGACACTCTCCAGACTCAACTGGCTTCATCCGTTCTTAATCACTGGCATTTAGTTCATCTTAAAACAGCCAGTTTTAGGGCTGGAGCCTTTGCTCTGGCATGCACAGACAGGCCCTGAGTTTGATCTCAGGAAAAAAATCCCCAGTTTTAGAGGTGAAGACCCCCCCAACAGGGGGTCATCACGATATGACTTCTCTTGCAAAACCCCGATTACTTTCCAACCTCTAATTCCCTCTCCCCACACAGCACCCCATGAACACTTGAGTCTCGACTCTCTCCTGGGGGAGCAATTCTGAGACCCTCCCCCCCATCTCCATGCATGGCCTCCTTATGAAGAAACTGTCCTTTGCAAAACCCACTGTCCCCGAGATCAGTATACTGCTTGCTGGGGGAAACGGGCCTGTTCCTGTCACAGCCCCTAGCATTTTCAGAAATCAGACACTGTAACTGTAGTGCTTTTGCTCTCTCCGAGCCCAGGCCCGGCCTCCCTCTCTGCCTCCTTTCCTCCTCCCTCCTGAGCCCTGGGGTCTCATGCTCCCAGGAAGGCCAAGGTGAGCTGTGGATGCTGACCCAAAGGCACAAGCCCCTGGGAAAGGCTGGCCTTACTCTTCCCACCTCTGAGGCCCAGCATTTGCCCACTATCCGGTGAGGTGTGTGTACACACAATGGAATTCTCTCTCTGGGTTGTGCTGCGGTGCTTGGGGTACTGCAAGACTCATTAAGAGGGGACAGAGAATTGTAAAGCACTTGTACATTGGGGACAGCTGGGGGCAGTCTCCTCTTTATCCTCTGTCTTACACTTTTCTTGTTGATAGGACAAATACCCCACACTCAAATCAGGGAAGGAAAGGTTTATTTAGTTCACAGTTGCTAGAGTTTCAGTCCATACTCAGCTGGCTCCAAGGCAGAGAGGCACATGGCAGAGGGCAGACTTTCACAGGCAGCAAAGAACAAGAGTGAAGGGAGAGGCAGCGGCAGCCCAAGCAGCTAACTTCTCTTCCTTACATGGAAGTGCAAATTCCCTGCCCCAGCGCCCATACCCACAATAATCAATCACAAATTCCAGAAGCCACCCCACGACTGCATGAGGCTTTGGGGGTCACACATATATACAAGCCATAACATCCTCCAAGTCTCCCCCCTGCACAGGGCCAGTCTACAGAGCTGGTCTGTGTGTGTCCTGGGCTGGGCTCTGTGCTGGCCACTGAGGAGTGAGGTGGAGGAAGCCACAGTTTCATCTTCCACGGCTCCTGTGCGTGGCCCGTGACATAATGACCAGAGGCCACTTGGGAAAAAGAAATGACACGACCCACAATTTCTAGCAGCAGGAGAATATGTCCTGCAATTTGGAAATCTTTTTGTTTGAAACCATCGGCATGGAAGGCAAAGGCTGGTGCTGGGAAGGAATAAGCTCAGTATTGGGGTGAACCTGATCTTGGGGAGCCAGCTCTTTGCCAGACAGGTGTGCGGCTGGGGTCACATTGGATCAGTATTGGTGAGCACCTTATGGGGACCTCATGCTGGGCAGCCTGGGGAGCAGAGCTCCACTGCAAATCCTGGGGTCACTGCTATGTGAAGACACAGCACATCAGGTCCCACGGGCAGCTGTGGCCCTGGCCTTAGCCTGTTTTTTTTTTTTTTTTTTTTGTCTTTTTGAGACAGGGTCTCACTATGCAGTTCAGGCTGGCCTTGAGCTCACGTTTGTAGCCCAGGCTGGTCTCGGACTCGCACCAATCTTCCTGCCTCAGCCTCCCGAGTGCTGGGATTACAGGCGTGCGCCACCACGCCCAGCTCAGCCTGTTTCTTTAAAACAGATCTCTTATCTTTATGGTCTGTTTCATCTTCCATTCAGCTTTGAAAAGCGCATTTTGAATTTTCCCTGGCATCAGGTTGAAGTCCTGAGGCTTCAGAACTGCCAACAGACACTGTCTTCCTAGAATGTGAGGGAGCAGGGAGGTTTTAGGGACATTTGGGGTGCAGGGCAAGGTTAGGTGCCCAGGGAGGCTGCCCTCAGAACTGTCCACATCCTCTGGGAGCCGTGTAGCTTTGATTTTAAGGTTCAGTCCTGGCTGACTGGTGACCATCTTTAACATATGTACTTTTTTAAAAAATATATTATGTTTTTAAGAGTAAAAATAGCAGAAAAAGAAAACAGTGACAAGGATACATATAGTACAGAATTTCAAGACAAGAAAAATTAACAATGGTTGCATTACATATTTTCATCATCAAATCAGTGTACTTATTTTTTTCTTTTTTCGGAACCCAGGATTGAACTCACTACCTTTCACTTGCCATGCAGGCACTTGTGCCCCTGAGCTATCTCTCCAGCCCATCAAATCAGCATAGATCAATAGACGTAGGTATGTAAGACTGATCAAACAATTAAACACTAACACTTTCCATAAATATTAATTTTTTAAAACTCTTCCAATTGCATTTTGGATTTAAGTCACTCTTCTAAAAAAAATTATAGGGGTTTGAGACTGCAGAAAACACAAGGTCCTGAGATTGATTCCTGGTGCCACCCAAAATTTATTTATTAATTTATTTCTTCTTTTGAGTCCCTAAACTAGGGAGACTATACAATATTTGCATATGTAGGTCTGGTTTATTTCACTAATGAGTATACATTCAAGATATATCCATTTATATATGAAGTCTTCTAGTTTATCATTCCTTATAGCTGAATAGTACCATATCTTTTTCAATCAATCTTCAGATGATGGGCATTTTGGTTGTTTCCAGGGTTTAGCTATCACAAATTGTGCTGCTATAAACATAGGTGCAGAGATATGATATGATGTTTTCAGTTCTTCTGGAAAAACTCCCAGTAGAGGGATAGCTGGGTTGAATGGGATTTCCAGCTCTAGTTTTTTAAGGAGTCTCCACACTGCTTTCCATAATGGTTGCACCAGTCTGCACTCCCACCAGCAGTGGAGAAGCATTCCTTTTTCCCCACAGCCTCTCCAACATTTATTGTTGGTTGACTTCTTTATAGTAGCCATTCTTTCTGGGGTGAGATGGTATCTAAGTGTTTTGATTTGCATTTTGTGAATGGCTAGCGATGTGGAGCATTTCTTCATGTATTTATAGGCTTCTTGAATTTCTTTCTCTGAGAAGTGTGTGTTCATTTCAGATGCCCATTTCCGAATTGGATCTTTGAATTTTGGGACCCTAATAGTTTTTAGTTCTTTATAAATTCTAGATAGAAGACCTTTGTCTGAATATTTATTAGTTAAATTTTTTTTCAAAATTTGTGGGTTGTGGGCCCGGCGGGATGGCTCAGTGGTCTAAAGCGCCTGCTTAGGAAAGCTTGGGCGACTGCAGGGACCGTGGTTCGATCCCCAGCACCACATGCTGCACCAGTCCTGCCCTCAGGGCAGGCTGAGTCAGCCATAAAAATAAATAAATGAAGAAACAAAAGTTCTGAAACAAGAAAAAACTAAATAAAATAAAATAAAAATTTGTGGGTTGTTTTTTCACTCTGTTGATAATTTCTTTTGACATGAAAAAACTTTTCATCTGGAGGAGGTCCCATTTGTTGATTATTTTGAGTGTTAAACGAACATATGCACTTTTTAAACAATATGTTTATTTACTTGATACAGGGTCTTGCTATGTAGCTCAGATTCATAGTGATCCTCCTGTCTCAGCCTCCCCAGTGCTACAATCATAGGTGTGAGCTATCTCGCCCAGTTTCAGTGATGGGTATGGCACATCGTACCAGGGCTCAAACCTGGGTGTTTTCACTTAGACCGCTGAGCTATGTCCCCAGCCCAACATATTAATTTTTTTTTTTTTTTTTTTTGTATTTTGAGGGAAGGGTCTACAGGGTGTTCAGGGTCTCACTACTAGATCGGACTCATAGTGATCCACCTGTGTACAGCCTCCCAAGAGCTGGGATTACAGGCACACACCACCATGCCCAGTCTCAACGTGTGCACTTTTATTTCTCTTTTTGAAAGTTTAGTCTTGTTTTGTGTTCTTTGGCTTCAATATCCATTGTGGATCTTACTGAAATTTAAAGCTGGCAAATTAGCATTTGAGATTAGGCATGAAAGGGTGACACTATATATATGTAATATAGTCTCACATCTATCTATCTATCTATCTATCTATCTATCTATCATCTCTTCACACAATTTTCATGTATTTCCAGTCATGTGATTCTGAAGCTCTTTTATGCTTGCAGCGAATGTGGGCCTCGAAGCAGGCTGGCTGGAGAAGTACCTGTGAGGTGGAATTCCACACCTACGCCCCCTGGGGGCGAGAACCCCAGCATTAGGGAACATGGGCCCCAAGGCAACTTACTCAATGGTTGGTCACTGCACATTTCTCCTTAAGAACACTGCTTCCCGGAGAACAGGCCTGTGACTCTTTCCTTGCCACTGAGCCTGTTTTGGTTTTGTTTCTTATGGCACCAGGGACCGGAGGTGGTCTCTGCAGGGCCTTGAGCTACATCCCCAACCCTTGTTTTATTTTGAGGCAGGGTCTTGCTAAATTGCCCAGACTCACCTCCAATTCATAATCCTCCTGCCTCAGCCTCCTAGAGCACTGGGATTACAGACATGCACTACCGAGAGACTCATCAAGATCCTTAACAGGGCCAAGGCCAGGGGGAAATTAACCATGAGGAATCCTCGAGCCTCTGCCTATTCTCTGGTGCTGTAGTGTCTCGTGTTCTAGGCTGACACCAGAGCTGGGAGATCGGCACCAGTCTCAACTTCGTACTGGCCTTGCTGAGCCTCGGTTTCCCCATCCAGAAAATGGGCAAGGCACACTCACTGTCAGGGTCATAGCCAGATCTTGACAGGGTCTGGTGACCAGCTTTTTTGTGAGCCTCGGAGCTACAGTTGCCCAGGGTCACCAGGCAAGGGACATGTGCAGAGCCTGGAGACCCGGGGACTGTGTGATTCGGTGCATCCACAAGCCAGCGTCCGGCACAGCCTGTGGCTCTGAGCGCTGCTGCGTGTGGGATAAACCTGCCCTGTCCAGGTGAGCCTGACTCACCTCAGGGAGGAGATGGCAGTGCTGCTCTGGGCACGCTGTGCTAAGACCCTGGCACAAGGAGGCACCACAGGCCTGGCTGGCCTCCCAGCCCACGCCCCAGGTGTGATGCAGGTCCCTATGCCCCCCTTGCGCTGGAAATCCCTGGGGCAGCTTGAGGCCTGACCGGGAGAACAGTTTCTGGCGGCTCTCAATAAGATCCAAACTGAGTCCCAGGCGCGGCTGCCTAGTCCTGGCTCAGGGGAACCCGCTCCTCATCCTCTTCCTCCCCGTCTCCCTCCTCTGTCTCTCCTTGCTCTTCCCCTTCTGTTACAGCTCACATTCACAGGTTCAAATGTCCAGCACCAGGCTAATCCCGGCAACACCAGTGTTGTGGAGGACCACCTGACCAGCTCTCCTTGAAGGAAGAGCCACTGTCTCTATTTTGACTGAGTCTGGCCCTATTTCCTGGTATTGATATGTAAGAGCTGGCCAGGATTTCTGCTTATCCTCTCAATTGGCCTTAAGCAACGTATATTGGTCTAGATGAGGTGCTGATGATGGTCTTTGAAGGTGGTATGCATGTCTCCCTGATAACCTACACCTGCTGCTCCTTAATGTGGCCAGGTCAAGACAGGTTGAAGGGCTAATGCTTCTCACTGCTAGCTGGGAAGGAGCCTGGAGACAGAGGCTATGATTTCCTGGGACTTGAAAGATTCCATCAAAGCTGAAGCACCAGACTACCCAAAACATTAAATACTATTTGAATAGCCTTATGCAGATTACTCTCTCTGCATATTCTCTGCAGGTAGCAGAGGTAAGTGTAGGACCCCCACCTAGCTCAGCTCATAGTACTCACCTACCTCCCACAATTCTCAGTCATTCCTCTTCAAGTCAATCCTCCACTGAATAAAGCCGGCCAAGGCCTTGGATCACTCTTTTTGTTCCAGAGGACCATCTTTGTGGCTGGACTTAGAGTCCCTTGACTTCCCAATACTTATAAATATGTTTTAGTGTCTTTACTTTCGCCATGGGCTGCATGGAAAGTGGTAGATTTGGAATTACCTTGGTGAGATTCCAGTAACATAACTTTGGGATTACAAATACTGACTTCTGAGATCAAAATGTGGACCTAGAAGGGACTCCTGCACAGTGTGAGTCCCCATCCCTTTCGAGGCCAGGGGCTTAAGGTCATCCAGCCTCTGGGAGACAGAGGCTGCACCCACGGCAGGTCTAGCAGGCACAGCTGCGTGGTAGGCATCAGACTACGCTGCCGCGCGGGGGAGGGGCTACACTGCCGCGCGGGGGAGGGGCTGAGCCCTCCCACGCTGTCGGCTCCCCCACCCTCTCCTTTAGGGTCTGTCATCTCAGGCAAAGCTGAGCCTTCACTTCTCACTGCAGGAAGAGGATGCTTAGAGGGGGAGAGGTGCAAAGACCCAACTCATGAGCTGGGTGTAGGGTCGGTGGGGAGGGAGCCTGGGCGCAAAGGGCCCTGGGCCTGCTCCTCTCTCCGCCAAGTGAGTTCTTGCTTCTCTTCTCCAGTCCCAGCAGAGCTATATCCTCAGCCCTTTTCTATTTCTTATCTTGAGACAGGGTCTGGCTAAGTTGCCAAGTTGCCCAGGCTGGGCTTGAACTTCAGATCCTCCTGCCTCGGCCCCCTAGAATGCTAGGATTCCTGGTGTGTACCATTACACTCAGCCTCAGTGGGGGCTTCTAATTCCCTGCGCTATCATAGATTTCCCTAAAACACAAACCAATGCAAAAGGTCATTGAATTCCTTTGGAAAAATACTACAGCAGAGACTCCCCTCACTGCCAACTTAGCTTAGCAAGTTTGCTCCTTTCTACAGACCCCAGGCAGTCTCCCGTACCTGTAGCTGGAACCTTTGAGGAAACTCCGGGCCACTAATTGGAATCATGTGTCCTTCCAGCAAACAGCAAGAGGCTGAGCTAGCTTAGAAAGACAGGCTGATTAGAGTAGTATGTGCCCTTTGACCCCTTCATCTGCCTTCTGGGACTCTGTCCTAGAGAAACAGCCTCGAATCTGGAAAGGCTATAAACAAATCAATAGTCTTTGCAGTATTCCTTATAACAGCAGAAAACTGGACTCAACCGGAATATGGGGGGTGACCCACATGCCTCATCAGACCCGCCCATAAGGCAGCCTGAGCCAGCCAAAAAAATAAGCCAGGCTGGGCCCTGCCCCCAGGGCTCTCGAAGGCAGTAATTATTGAGATTGAGCATGGTGGCATGCGCCTGTTATCCCAGCATTTGGGAGGCTGTAAATAGAGGAGCACTAGGAGTCCAATCTACCTAGTGAGACCCTATAGAGACCCAAACCCAGTAGACCCTGTCCTAAAAATACAGAAAAAAAAAAAAAAAAAAAAAAAAAAAAAAAAAAAAAAAAAAAAAAAAAAAAAAAAAAAAAAAAAAAAAAATCCATCTCAACTTTAGGGCCAGCCAAAGAGTTCAGCTGATTAAAGTGCCTGCCAGGGCTTTGATCCCCAGGCCTGCCATGCCACCCCTCTCCCCACCAGAGTGCTGAGACTGTCAATTCTGACTGGGTGTGGTGGTGCACAGCTGTAATCCCAGCTCTTGGGAGGCTGTAAACAGGCGGATCACCATGAGTCCAATCTAGCAGTGAAACCCTGAACTCCCTATGGACCCTTCCCTAAAATGCAACAACAACAACAAATAATAATAATAATAATAATAATAATAATAATAAAATAAATGTCTATATGGAGATATCTATATCATATCCATATCCATATCCATAACTATATCTATATCTATATTCATATCCATAGCCATATCTATATAGTGGTGGTGATACACTGACTTCGCTCCAATTTGGTGGCATTTTAGGGGCCCCTGAAAAAAAGGCCACAAGGTTCTCAGGAGCAAGAAAGACTGCTTATGATAGACGTTTTTGGGGGGAGTAGGTTACCAGGAATCAAACACAGGCTCTTGGGCTTGTCAGGCAGGCCCTATGCCACTGACTTACATCCCCAGCTCCATGAAAGACTGTTAATTAAAGAAATCACATCTCAAAATTATGGGCCCTGAGATGTGCTTGTCTAAAAAAAAAAGAAAAGAAAAGAAAAGAAATTAAAAGATCTGGGATGTAGTTCATTATTCCCTGGGCTCAATCCCCAATACTACCCCCCCAAAAAAAGATTTATACTTTTATAAACTACAAAATTTTAGGGGAGATAGCTTGGCAGTGTAGCACCTGCCTGGCAAGTGAAAAGACCTGGATTCAATTCCTGGTACTACCGGCCCCGGCTCTGCACCGTGCTAGGGCACGCTTGTAACCCCAGTTCTAGGAAGGCTGAGACAGGAGGAAGATCATTATGAGTCTGAGCTGCATAGCAAGACCCTGTACCAAATAAGTAAATAAATAATTTTTTAAAAAGAAAACCGCAAAATTTTATTTTATTTTTTATTTATTTATTTATTTATTTATTTTTTGTCTTTTTGAGACAGGGTCTCACTGTGCAGTTCAGGCTGGCCTTGAGCTCACTTTTGTAGCCCAGGCTGGTCTCGAACTCGCACTGATCCTCCTGTCTCAGCCTCCCAAGTGCTGGGACTACAGGCATGCGCCACCACGCCCGGCAAAATTTTAATAAATATATAAAACAATTATTTCAATAATTGGGGAGATTATTTTGTCATTGATAAAAGTAAACGATTAGAAAGAAATGCCTCTGCAGCCAGTTCTCCTTTGCTGGAATGAGCGGACACCTTGCTGGCAGCAGGCAGGAGGACTATGGGAAGCCGTGCACAAAGCAGAGGTCTCAAACCCGGCCTCATCTTGGAATTCTTGGGAAGGCCTGGTGCCCACTCTGAGGGTTCCAAGGCATGGACTGGGGCACCAGCATTGTTGAAAGTGCCCTGATTACTCATACAGTAGCTTGAGACATGGTACGGAGTGTCACAGAGGCCAGGGGTCTCCTGGGCTGGAGCTGCTGTAAGGGCAGAGGTCACCAAGGACCGTGTGACATAAATGCTTCTTCCAGGACCGACCAATGCCATGGTCAGTGAGTCTGGTTCTCAATGGCAGAAGTCATGGCCTGCCCACAGATCTCCAGAGACACCCCCAGCCGGACACTGTGGCTGCCCAGGACCCACAGTGGCCGCCTGGGTACCAACTTCTGAGTTAGCCCGGGCCCAAATAGCTTGGGACTTCACGGTTTTTAACCTTTCTCCCACGAGAGGCAACCAACATTATGTGCAGCTATTACACCAGAAGCAGAGCCATGAGGGCCACAGTTCTGTGTCTCTAGGAGCCGAGGGTCCCTCTCTGGTCTACAGCAATCTCAGCAATAATCGGGACTCTCAGTTGTAGGATAGAGAAACCCACGCTGGATAGGCAGCTTCCTGAGAGACGCAGAAGAAATGTGAATCTGTCCCAAAACACAAAGAAGCCCAACCGAAGGACTCGGCAGCAGCATGGTTTGGATTTCTGTCATTACTACACAGGCACCAGAGCATTCATCTTTCTGGCGCTCCCTTTTGGTTCCACCTAACTTTGCTATCCCGGCTCTTCTGAAGTCCCAGGGTCTCCTAGGCTTCATTGATCTCTGGACCTTTGCTCCTCTGAGCACAAAGCCATGCAGGGCACCTTAGGAATGATACTTCAACCTAAAATAAAAAGGCAGGTATTATTATTATTTTATTCATTCATTCATTTATTTATTTTTCTTGTTTCAGAACCTTTGTTTATTCACTCATTTTTATGGCCGGCTCAGCCCACCCCGAGGGCAGGGCTGGCGCAGCATGTGGTGCCGTGGATCGAACCGCGGTCCCTGAAGCCGTCCAAGCTTTCCCAAGCAGGCGCTTTAGGCCACTGAGCCATCCCGCTGGGCCCATATTATTATTATTACTATTATTATTATTATTATTATTATTATTATTAAGTTGGCCTCTGAGGCTGGTGTCCATAGAAGGTTCTGGAAGGCACCAGAATGTATGTTCTTCCCCTCCCCCTTTCTCTCCTGGTTGTAGCACTAAGTCATAATGTCTCAGAGCACCTTCACTTCTGCTTCCCACTGTCTGCATTTCACAGGCCACCTTGACAAAGCAAGGGGGCAGCTTGAATGACACCAATGTATTGTCATCTCACAGTGCTAAGGGCCTGGACCAAGGTCAAGGTGTCCTTGGCAGGGTTCACTCTGGGTTTGCTCCTAAGTGCTCACTCTGTGGTATGTGGGTGCCAACTTCTCCCCATGTCCCCACACAGTCACTCTGTGTGTGGGAGTGTGCCTGTATCCCCCTCTTTCTAAGTACAGCAGCCCTGTCGGGTCAGGGCCTATGCTCACATAACTCCCTCTTTAATGACCCTGTCTCCAGCTGTCTCACATCCAGACAGACGGGGGCTCAGGCTGTGACGCTAATGAAGGCTGGCCCAGTGCTGGGCAGGCATTGAGGGATCCAGCTGTGCCAGGCTTGCACCCTGGCCCTGGGCCTCGGGAGGCCCGCACGCTTCCTGATGCCCCCGCCTCTCTTGCTGTGATTTGGGAGGTGCCTTCTTCTTGGGGTGCTGAGATCAAAGGTCTGGTATGAGGGCAACTCGCAACCTTGGACCGAAGCTGTAGTCAGGGCTAGCAAGGGGAGAGATTCAATGCAGGACACAGAACTTATAGGATTATTTTCTAATGTTCACCCAAAAAGTCAAATGCAGAAGAGTGCAAGAGATCTGCCTATACACTAGAGACCCGAAGAATCTGGCCGAGGGCCCAGGCCTCATCAGCGTCCTGCGTGAGTCCAGCTGGAGGCCTAGAGCCCTTGACAATGTCTCACGCAAGTTGTGGCAAGGATCTGTGCTGGGCAGGCCCGAAGTCAGTGGTGGGAGCTAGGAAGGCCGTGCCAGCAGGATGGAGCTGTGCCAGCAGGCTGAGGGATCTGCACTGGAGCAGGAAACGATGCTCGAACTAAGGACTAGAGCTCCTCTGAAAAGGACCACAGCCATGCTCTGTGGCCGCCAGGACCTGTGCTCCTCTGATAACAGCCGAGTTCGTATCAGGAGAGCCAGCGTGGCAAACTTCTCCAGGAGAATCCACAGTGCACCAGCTGCCCTTCCAGTTCTCTTATGCTGTTGGTGACAACCCTCAGGTGGGCCTTCTGCATCTGGCACCACGCTGACTCAGGGCAGCTGGGTGCCACAAATTACCCCTCAGTTAGTCCACCACAGAAGCCTAAGGTGGCCTGGGTCAGGGAACTGAGCACACCGCTAGCCTCTGCTAAGCTACTTCAAACCACTGGGACAGGTACCACCATCCACAGGTCACCCAGCCTGGGGCGGCTCTGGCTATCTCTCAAACCCTTGTCTGGCCACCCCTGTTCCCAGCCCACACTGAGCCCAACACCCCTCCACGTGGGTGCTTGGGGTGAGAGCAGCCGCAGAGGCTCGAGAGAGCCGGCTGGGTGGTCTAGCACTATGTGCAGGTGGGACAGGAATGAGGAAGGGTGGGGAGGGCCACAGAGGCTGTGCCTGAGTGGGGGTGGCGATGTCACCCCAGACCCCTGTAGGAAGTGTGGCTGGCTGCTAGGAACCTTCACGTTGCTCATCTGAGCTCTCATGAAGGAAGCGTGTGCCCAGGACACAAGCAACCTCAGTCCCTGTCCTCAGGAAGGGGCAACTAACACATGAGTAAACAAAGAAACACACGGGTGTGTGTGTGTGTCTGCGCGCGCACATGTGTGCGCGTGCGCGTGCGCGTGCGCACGTGGCCGGGAGCTTCCTCAGTGCAGTGTGCAGGAAACGCTGTCTCAGAGGGGCTTGGGCTGAGATCAGATGGACAGGAAGGAGCCATTGCTCAGATGGCTGTCAAGGGGCCTAGAAGAAGGCTCCAGCATTTGGCGCCATCCAGTAGAGAGGTGGGAATTGGGGGCTTTGGGCCCCGAGAAGACCTAGGGCAGTGGACACTGAGCCAGGAAGTGAAGGGCTTGAGGGGGAGCTGCATCTGGAGGTGTGGCCAGGGGCCAGTGCGGCCTGCTGCTGTCAGACAGGCAGGGAGGGAATGCAGCACCGTGTGCAGGGCATATGCCCCAGAGCAGGGCAGTGCCGGGCCATTCCTCTCCTAACGTGGGGAGATGCAGCCCAGAGGGCCCACTGGGAGCCTCCAATCGGAGACCACTGGCCACCAGGAAGGAGTGCTCTGCAGCCTCAGTCCTCAAGCCGGGAGAGAGCTGGACTCCACTGGCCCTTAATGCAGGACATTAATGAATGACTTCCTGCTCAGAGCAGCTTCCAAGGGGCTGTGTAATCTCACCCAGGACCCAGGAGAGGGTGGGGGCCGCCCCTCCTCATCCCCTACAGGAAACTTCTCCAAATACCAGTCCCCCACCCCCCTGCTGCAAGCCAATGCACTACTCAGCAGGTCTTTCTCCTCTTACGTAAAGGCCCAAGAGGAGAAACGACCAGAGTTTAGTGCCAGTAACAACGTTCTCTCCTGATAACACGCTTCACTTTCTTTGGTCAGAAAATGGGAATCGCAGCAGTGTTCATAACTTGATTTCGCGCTTTGGTTGCCAAGAATGCTGGGGTCACGCTTCGGCGCTGTAATCATATCACCCTAGGTTTCTGGCACAATGGTTCCATCTCAGTCGCTCCCAGCAAATACTTGAAGACATTTTTAAGAAATTAAAAGCAAACATTTCGGTTATCGAGCTCAATGTCCGCTTTCATTTTTTTTTCTACCCCTTAACCATGCCAACGTCACTTTCACTTGGAGTTGCACACTCACGCTCGGTTTGGTTTTCTGTTTTCACACAATACGAGTTCACCAACACCAGAGCGCTGGCCAGCCCTCTCCCGACAGCACCGTGTGCTCTCAAGTGGCTGCGCACTGGTGCAGTGCAAGTGGGGCAGGGCTGGACATTATAGTTTCTTTTTTTTTCCTCTCCAGATTTTCTCTTACGGAAATTCTGCTGTGGTAATACACGAGTAAAAGTTTCGAAACAAGTTGCACAGAGAGAGATACAAGGGGCTCACAGCACGGGAGGGATGTTCCATCACAGCCGAGGATTCAGGACCTATACTGAGGCAAGGCAGGGCTCCTGCTGTCCTTGGAAGTGACCCACACAAAGCAGTGTCACCCAGCTCTCCTGGAATTTGAATGCAACTATTTCTAGCTGCAGCAGATCCTCATTCAGGGCATCCCTGTAGGAGTGGTGACATACGACCGGGACACAGGAACACACAACTTCCACAGCACTGTGATTTCTTTTCTTTTTCTGTATTTGGTGCAGGGTCTACAGGGTCTCACTATGTAGATTGGACTCGTAGTGATTGTCCTGTTTTCAGCCTTTCATGTGCTGGGATTACAGGCACATGCCACCACGCCCTGTCTCAATTGTTATCTCACGCACTCTGTGGGCAGGGTCAGCCTGGCGTGCCAGGGATCAAACTCCAGCAGCTGTGCTCTGCCTAAGCAGGTGCTTTAGTCTGCTGAGCTATCAAGCTGACCCTTGCACCGTGATTTCTAACGCTGCAAGACGTCAGTAACCACAGAGTCCACAAGGCCGTGGCTAAGTAGGTCCACACACGGCCCACTCCTGTGGTGTGCACTGGAATTCTCGTGAGACAAGATGCTTCGTGGGAGGCAGAAGCTCAGATACAAAGCAGCTGTCTGATAATTCAGGGGTTGGGGGATCACAGGAAGTAGCCTCAAACCCCAGGACTGTCTGTCTCTCATCTTGAGGCTCCTGTCCCAGATACAAGGGACAGATACAAAGGCCCATTGCGGTGCCTGCACGCGTGACAGGCTGCTTGACTCAGGGAACTCAGGGCTTGGGGATGTGGCCTGAGTCACAGGGAGAGATCCCAAAGCCAGAGCCACTTGGGAGCGGCACTTCAGGGGCAATGCCAGTGCCATGTAAACTCTGAGTTTATTTAACGAGTCAGAGGCAAGGGAAAGTTTTTAAAGATAAAACAAGGAGGATTGCACACATTATTAGAGTCAGTCCCAGGTGACAAGGATCTGGGACAAGAGAGGGACAAAGCTTGCTGTAGGTGTCCTTGTGGAAGGGTTTTCTGTTCCAGCAGTGATGGCCTCTGGGCAAGGCTGTGCCGGTTGGGTGTGGTGTCCTGCGACAGTTCCTGGCATCTCCCTGGCAGAGGGGAGGTCCCCTCCTTCACACCCTCCCAGTTGCCTCTGTTGTTCTCCCAGACTCTGACAGGAGTGGCTCCATTGGATCCTGATGACTTTCCCAGGGAGTTTACCACATTTTGGGTAAACTTGTACAAGGGAGGTGTAACTTTCGGCCTCCAGGTTACTTGCTGAAGACAGACACAACCAGGATAGGTGGGGGCAGAGCGGCCAGGACTCTGTACACTTTGGGCATACTGGGTCCCCACCCTTTCAGAGCCCATACTGGGCCTACTTGGACACTGTGGCCACCAGGGCCACTAGGAACACAGTGTCTTTGGTTGCATTTCTGTAGGCACAGTTCTGGGAGTGGAACGACCTTCCCATGACTCCTTCATTTTAAGAAATGGGGTTTCCTACAGCCTGGCCACGGGTTCCCCATCTCCCTGCACTGGGTGTTTTTTAGACGAATAAGAATAAATCTCGGAGGTTCCTCAGACTTCTCCGTGCCCCAGGCTGACTACAACCTGCATTGTTCCTCCACCCCCAAGCTGCTCTGCGACCTTAAGGAACAAGGCTCTATCTTAGGCCTGGGTTTCTGGGTGCCTACCGGTGTCGGGGTATCTTTTGGGGCCATTGTTGGTGCCCCATCCCACTGGGGAAGGCCTGCATCAGCACGGAGCTGCCCAGCCTGGCCACGTGCACACCAGGGGTCCGGGCCTGGCCCGCGGGGACCCCGATCTGGACGGGCGAGGCAGGGCTTTTTCTCCGCCTGGGTCTTGGGCCCAGCAGCGCCATGGGCTGAAGTGAGATCAGGTTTCGAGGGCACCGGCGTCCCGCCCGAAGGCGCCCCCTCCCGCACCCCTGCAGGGAGTGCGCGGCGCCCCGCGCGGCCTGGGCGGAGGGCGGGTCTGGAACGGAGGGTGGAGGTTGGAGGCCCCGCCCCGCCGCGCCCCCCGGGCGGGATACTTGAACCGTGCGGCCCGGCCCAGCGGCGCTGCCGACCTCGGCCGAGCGCAGCTCGGGACCCGCGCCTTTGTCCCCGCTGTAGTCGCCACCGCCGGCCCCATGGAGCGCGCGAGCCCGGCCCTGCTGTCGCCGCTGCTGCTGCTCGGCGGTCTGTTGCTGCTGGTGGCCCGAGGTAGGGCACCCCCTTCCCGCGCGGAGTTCTGAGCAACAGGGAGGACGGGCGACGTCCCCTCCCTTCTGGATCGACCACAGTGCAGCGGTAACCCCGCTCCCCAAAAACATCCTTCAGGGCGCCTCCCCTCGGCCCTGTGCCCAGCCAGGCGCGGACAGGGACCCCTGGGTGAGGCAGGCGGAGTGCTCCGCGCTGGAAACCTGCGGGTCCGAACGTCCCCACGTGGGCTCGTTGTACCCATCTTGCTGAGGCACAAGCTGAGGCAGGAGAGTCGTCATCGGGAATCAGGGTGATGGCTGAGGGGTGCAGTGGGTGGTTGGGATCTAGCCACTTGTTCCTTGCCTGCCCCGCTGGGACACAGGGCCCAGGACCGTGTCTTTGTCAGGCTCTGTGTCCAGCAGGGACAGAGAAGAGACCACTTCCAAGTCCACCACCCCATGGCAAGGGGGATGGGGTTCTCTAGCAGATCTACAGGTCAGAGTCCCTCCCCAGCTAGAGGAAGCCTCCAGAGAGTGCCCACCCAGGCCGGGCCTTGCTCCACCCTATTCCCTAGGCCTGAATGGGGAGGGGTGAGGCTGGGATCACGGTGGGTGGGGCAGTCGAGTAGGACCTCTGACCTCTCTGCTAACCCCCTGGCTTCTCAGGCACTAAGCCAGGCTTGACCCTCTGGGAATCGTTTTCTCCAGGGTCTTGAGGTCAGACCACCCCTGACTCTCAGATTCTTTATGCCTGGCTCAGTTTCATTTTCTTTGAATTCTCTAAGGAACCCCCTTCTCTGACCCCCTTCCTCCATGTGGTCAAGAGGTCACTGGTCCCAGCCAAAGCCTGCAGGGGTTTAAGGAGAGGCCCTACAGAAAGGGACTGCGCTGCTGCTTCCTGCAGGCTTCTCCAGCTCCACCCTCAAGGAGCTGAGGACTTCAGGCCCTGGCTCCCGCCTGGGTGCGTCCTGGGTCCTAGGAGACACACAGGGCTCAACGTGGGCCCCACAGGCCGTGCCAGTCCCTGGGAGCTCATGAGGTGGTGTCTGGTCCGGAGTTGGCAGGGGCCAGGGTGGAGGACATTTCAGACTGGCAGGAGCAGTGAAAACCAGAGGGGCCTTGAGCTGGGGAGACAGGGACAGGCCAGACTTGCTGGAAACGGGCCTTGGAGACCCCGACTTGTACAGGAAATGGAGATCCAGGGAACAGAGGGAGCAGGCGTCGCTGGGCTCTAGGCAGCCCAGGAACCTCCAGCCCCCACCCTATTTCCTGGCCAGAGTTGGAGGAAAGTTACTCCTGTGCTATTTGACTTTGCCCGGGCAGGCAGCTGCAGACTACCTGGCCTGGAGCGGCTCACAGCAGAGCTGGGGGATTTGCAAAGCCCCTTTCCTGCTCTCTGAGGAGAAGAGCCACTTCTGCAGCCTGCAGCCGTCTAAGGCTGAGGCTTTCACTGCCCCCACATCCCCGAGAACTGTGGGGTCCTTGAGGGAGCTGCAGCTCTCAGCGGCTGCAAAAGAGGCAGTGGGGAGGGGGACTCTTTGGCGATCTGCCAGAACTCATGTGGACACAGGCCTCGTGGCTGGTGAATATACAAGCGACTGTCTGTCTTGCGTCTGTGGGTCCTGTTGGACTTTGGTGAGGGTGGAAGGCGGAGAGAGAAGGCTGGCGTTGGAAAGATGGTCGAGTTCTCCAAGGCTTTCTTGGCTGCTGGCGCTGCAGCTCCGGCAGTTTCCCACTGCTTAAGAGAAAGCTGTTCCGGAGGGAGAACAAAGGCAGAGAGGCCTTGGCTTAGGAACATGTGGCCTGCGCCTCCCCTGCAGTTTCTCAGCTGGGAGGTGGGGCGGGGAGCAGGGGAAAGGAGGGGCACCCCAGGGGTGCTGCATGCTTCCCCAGTCTCCAGCTCCAGGCCGCTTATCCCTCCCTTGAGGGGCTTGGCGCTGAAGTTGGGGTACTAGTTGCTTGATTGGGGCGCACAACACCTGGGGAGTGGAAACCAGTTCTCCCGACCAGTTCTTGTGCCCTCTTCCTACAAAAATCCCTCAGGATGGGGACAGGACCATTTGGTTTGCGTGGCTGCGAAATGGGAATAACAAAAGCCCGCTTATTGGTCAGCCTGGACAAGCTGCCATGGTAGCTGTTATTTCCATCACTTGTGTTGTCCCCTTCTCTGTGGAGGACAGTGTTGTCATCTCCACAGCTGCTTGGAAGGAAGGGTCTGCTATTTGTTTATCTCTGTTTCAGAATAGCGTTTTGCTAGGCAGTTCCGGCTGGAATGAGCTCACTACGTGGCTTTGAATTGGTAGAAGCCCCCCTGCCTCGGCCTCCCAAGTGCTCAGGTTCCAGGCTCACGCCGTACATGCTAATATTGAATTTTCAGCCTTGGGCTATGAAGGAGTTCCTGCAGGCTCACACAAGCTCATTCATTCATTCATTCATTCATATGTGTGTGTGCATTCAATACCTATCCCGTGAGAAGGAGAAAATCTCAGTCCTTTTTCTCCCTGCAGCTCCACTCCTCTCCTGTCAGACCATAACAATTTGATGAATCCATGTTGGGCCCCTAAAGCTTCTGGTTCCTCTGATCTCAGCAGTGGCCACACAACCAAGTAGGGTGGGAGGGGCTACCCGTGTCCCCTGACTTCCCAGGACCGGAGGCCTTTAGGCTGGAGGGTGGCTCCAGGGGAGGTTGAGGCAGAGAAGGCAGAGGCAGGAGGGAGCTGGGTCTAATCTGGGGACCAGGCCTGGAGAGGGTAGGAGACAAGGCGTGGGTCCCAGTTGTGACAGTGACCTGTGCGAGCAGTAGCCCAGCCCTGTACGTACCTACCCTTTCTGCGTGGGTTTTACCCACGGCGGGTTGCAGGAGGCTCCTGGGTCATTATGTTTTGCTGGTGTCTTCCCGAGTCCGTGCTTGTGACATGGAGCGGTCACACTCCTTTGGCAGGGGGTGCAGGGCAGGACACCTTTGAATTCTCTTGCACCTTCCTGCCTTCCTCCCTTTCGTCTCTTGGTCCCCTTCGCTTTGGCAAAAGCTCTGTCTCCCTGCCTCCTGTGATCTGTGGTTTTTGCTCTCCACACGGGGTTTCTCTTAGAAGAGACTCCAGGGGAACTTCAGGCTCTGGGCCCAGCTTACTCCGCTTGCAGCTTAGCATGATGCTCTCACAGCCCGCCCGTCCATCTTCCGCAGGCAACTCAGCTTTGTCTTGCTCTGCGACAGAGTAGCGCTCCATGCTGTGCGTAGATATCACTAGGGAAATCAGGATGGAGAGTCCTCAGAAAAGAAAAGCAATGCCATTCTGCTGGGATAATTATTGTCGCCGCCCTGTCCTGTGTGGTTAGGAACCCAGAGTCCTCTTGGCAGCCCCAAGAGGTAGGTGACCAGTATTTCTCTTGAATCTCCCTTGCTTTCTGCCCTGTTCTACCTGTAGGTATCAGGACTCTTGGCCTATAGCTAACATGTTGTCAGCCCAGGTTCTCTGCACCAGTGGGAACCTCTGTGGCCTGCACTAAAGGCATAGAGAAGACACTGTCATTGTCCCCTTTGTCCAGGGTGACAGAGAGCAGGGAATGTCCAGGTCCACAGCTGCCCAGAGTGACACCAGGGTACAGGGGCATGCTGGTAACCTGGCCCCTGCAGGTTGCAGGGCTGGCAGCTGCAGGGCTCTCAAGTCAGCTGTGTGTGTGTGTGTGTGTGTGTGTGTGTGTGCGCGTGTGTGTGTGTGTGTTACTGCAGAGCTTTCTGGAGAGGACAGGCTGAACTTGTAGCTCCTCTGCGAGGGTGGCAGAGCCCCAGGCCGCGTCCTGGACCTCACTCTACCTGGGGAACCGTTGGGCTCATGATGCCGTCTGTTCATTCATTCGAGGACACTGAGTCTGTTAGGCCGCAGGGGAAGAGTGGAGTGAGCCTCGGCCTGTCCCCGTCCTCCCGGTCCTAGGAGCAGGGGAAGTCATTTGTGCTCCATGCTTGGAAGTTCAGAGAAGGATGAGATCACACAGGACAGGAAACAGATCTGCCCCTGCGCTGCATGTATTAGTGCCTGCAGTTAGGGAGGACTCCCTGGAGGAAGGGGCTGCGGAGCTGGTGTTGTACGAATGCCCTGGCCTCAAGAGAGGAGGGGACCCAGGACCAGCTGGGCTGCTGACCCCTGGCTTTCCAGGGCTAGGTGCAGAGGATGCCTGCCTGGTGCCAGAGAGGGAAGAGGACTGCAGGGAAGTGGGTCCCAGATGCCCAGGACCTCTCAAAGCAGAGTGGGCGCTGCTGAGACGTTTGAGGTGAGGCAGCCCTTCTGTGTGCCTCCCGCCCTTTTCCTCCTTCCCTCTGGTTCTCCACCCCAGGTCCTCATCTCCCCAGTGGGTGCTCAGGATGTGCTTGGGCATGGCATGTGACAGGTATAAGGGCACAGGAGCCTTGTCCTTGGGTGAGCCCTAAGAGCACATGCTGGCCACGTGACCTCGAACAGGGCTCACGAGCTGGTCCTCAGGCTGGTTCTGCCAGGGATACAGTGGCACTGGCTGGACCCTGCTGGGCTTCCGGCTGCCCAGGGTAGAGCCTACAGATCCAGCCAGCCACTCTGGGGTCGTCACCATCTCATAGATGCTATGGACATGGTAACGACCCAGGTTTCAGGCAGGGTACTGTCTCAGAATAGGAGAGCATTTGAAAGGGACTCCGGCCAGCTCTGTGGAAAGCCTCCTATGTCCCCTCTCCTTTTGTGGGGACTGAGTGGAAGTTTTATCAGCCTAGTGCCTGTCCACAGGGCATGGCCTGATCCAAAGCCCTCCCTCCAGCTTGCAGATATGGAAACCAAGGCCCAGTCTTGGTCAAGGGGGAGAACTCTGGCTGCTGGAGTTGGAACCAGACTCTCAGGCTGGGAGCCCGCAGAGCTGCATTTGGCCTCTGGATTCTAGTGGCCCTGAGGCCCCTTGCAAGTGTAACCAGGCATTGCCCTTCAGATGGATCAGCAGGTTGACATTCTAGAAATCTCCACCTGAAGAGTGGGCAGAACTCTCCTGCCACCAGCCCAGCAATTTGCAGTCTTGGAAAGGTCTGGTGTTTATGTCCCACTGTGCTCCTAATCCAGTGCTTACTGGCTTGGCACTGCCATCATGGGCACTGTCTGCGGGTGGCACCGAGAACTTCAGGAGGGCTGTGGTCACCTGGAGGAAACTTAGCATTAGCTGCAGTCTCCGGCGACAGGTGGTGTCTGTGAATGGAGCCACCGCCCCGCCTGTACACCAGGTGTTCTACACAGGTGTGGTCCCATCTGCAAGAGCATGCCGGTGGGCCAGGTGTGGTGCAGGAGGGTGCCTTCCCGTCTGCTTTGGAGGATTCTGTTCTTTCACTTTCCCTGCTCCCCTTGTTCATCTTCACAGCTGCACACAGCTGTGCCCTGACACACTGTACCCTGAAGGAAATCAGGTGCAGCGAGGGTGAGTGAGGGCTGGCAGAAGGTGCTACAGGATTGCAGCCAGGCTGTGCTTGGCTTCGCGCCTCATGCTAGCGCTGGAACCCGCGCCCTTCACACTGAGCTCAGCTCTTCCTTTTTCTGCTTTGAGATATGGTCTTGTTAAGTTATCCAGACCAGGCTCAAACTTGCAAGTTCCTGCCTCAGCCTCCCAGAGCGCTGGGGTTTCAGGTGTGCACCACGACCAGGTCCCATGAGTTCAGCCCCATGATGGCTGCCTTCCTTCTGGAGACATTTAATCAGAGCATAATTATAGTTTGTAAGAGTTTATTCTTGGCTTCTCCTGAATGTTCTGCCTTAGGGATCTTGTCCCATGGAGAGATGGGACCTCACCGGTCCCTGTGACCTGGGACACCAAAATTTTTGACCTCAAAGGATCCAGCTTTTTGTGATGGAGTCACAAACTTCACATGGTCACAGCAGGCCAGTGTCTTGCCCTCTGCTCCACTCTCAGATGCCTCACCAGCACCCTGGGGACAACCACCCTGGGAGCACACTTCTTTCTTTCTTTCTTTCTTTCTTTCTTTCTTTCTTTCTTTCTTATGACCGGCTCAGCCTGCCCTGGGGGTGAGGCTGGCACAGCACGTGGTACGGAGGATCGATTGAACTGTGGTCCACAGTCCCCATGGTTGCCTAAGCTTGCCTAAGCAGGTGCTTTAGACGGCTGAGCCATCTCACCGGCCTGCACATTTGTATCTTTATAAACTTTCACAGTCACCATTGTGGGGCCTGTAAGGTTACAGTGACTTCGTTAGGGAGCGATGTCACTTCCTGCTTAGAGTCCCATACCTTACATTAAAACCTCGCAGGGGGCTGTCGATGTAGCTTGGTGGTACAGCGCCCACCTGGCAAGCCCAAGGGCCCGAGTTAGATTCTCTGTACCAAAACCAAACAACACTGGCAGAAGAAAGTGAGTGGGCTGGCAACAGGGGTTCTGCCCAAGCCCCTCCCTTGCCTCTGCCTCTGTCTGTGAATCTAACCTGGGTGTGGGCTGGTGTATGCCTTTTGGTCCTTCTGGTCCTCCAAACCTTCCTGACCTCATTGGACTTTGTTTTGAGACAGGGTCTCCCTATGCAGTTCAGGCTGGGCTAACTCACTGCCCAGCCCTGCCTGGTCTTGAACTCAGGACAGTCTTCCTGACTTAGCTTCCTCCTCCTCCCCCTCCTCTTCCCCCTCCTCCTCCCCCTCCTCCTCCTCCTCTTCTTCTTCTTCTTCTTCTTCTTCTTCTTCTCCTCCTCCTCCTCCTCCTCCTCCTCTTCCTCCTCCTCCTCCTTCCTCCTCCCTTCTTCCTTCTTCTTTCCTCTTTCTTCTTGTACTGGAGATTGAACTCAGGACCTTGCACTCGCCAGGTAAGTGCTTATGCCACTGAGCTATATTCCCGGCCTCTGACTTAGCTTCTTGAGTGCTGGCTAGGCATGTGCCACCACGCCCCGGTCATTTGATTTTCATATCCAGAGTCAAACTTACTTATTTAAAAGGTTGACAGATCTGAAAACAGCAGTTTCCCTTTTCAACTGCAGTGTCCACAGGGTGGGTGTGGCATTGGCTTCCAAGCTTCTGGCCTGGCTCTGTCTTACAAAAATGCTTGGAAAGATGGCAGTGGCATTATTTTCTTTGGTTAATAACAGACTTTGTCTTGCGTGGGACACACACATCTTTTAAAGACTCCCCTGTTCCCGTGAGCCGTGACACAGGTTTTCCCAGGCTGTTCCCCTCCAGCCCCGAGACCTCACCACTCTCTGCAGCTCAGTTTTCCTCAGAAGGCTTAGAAGCCATGAGGATGAAGCTCACTGAGCAGCAGGGCCTCCCCCAGGTGAAGGAAGTGGCCGTTTCATGGTCATTTGCTGGACGCCCACCCTCTGCCCCACACTTGGCCATGGTGGCCCCTGCCCAGGATTTCCCTCAGGTTCCCTCCCCTTTGGGGGCACTCCCTCAGCCTCCTAGTTCTGTGTAGCTAACACTTTGTGAGCCTGTGTGTGTGTGTGTGTGTGTGTGTGCATGCCAGGGCCAGTGAGAGGAGCAGGACACTGTCCCTGGCTGCAGAGCCACTGTGGGGATGCAGGCGAGCGCCAGGGACTTGGCGTGCACGGAGCTGTGCTGAGCTGGCTTGGTGTGGGTGCATGGGTGGGTGCAGCCTGCCTGGGTCTGGGCTCCATGGATGGCCAAGTGCTTACCGCTTAGTTAAGGTTAGCACTGTGAGACAGCAGTGAATGGGAAAGGGAAGAACTCGAGCAAGAGGGATCCAGAGAGCCTTCCATGCGCCAGACATGCCCTGGCACCCAGAGACGGGTAGTGCACACCACGCTTCCAGAAGAGGCAGCCTGGGCAAATCTGCCCTCCTGCCTGGAAACCGGGAGCTCACACAGGGCTCGGCTAAGTTTTCTGTTTATCTGGAGCTGTATTCTCTTTTGGACCAGTGCTCCTTGTATGCCCCAGGGCAGCTATCTGGACCCCAAGATTGGGTAGGCACAGCCCTGAGGCTGTGTAGTGCTGGGCACACCGGGCACTCCGTGGCACAATCAGGGTGTTTAGGGAGAGCTGGACAATGTCCCTCCCTATTCCTTTGTCCTCTCGCTTGTGGCCTAAGCAAATCCTCGTGACTTTAGGAATTCAGCTTTAAATGACAGGGTTGAGCCCAGAGCTGTTTGTTCCCCCTCCAGAGTGAAACACTGGGGGCAGATGGGGTAGGAGATGGTTCCCTTCACCACCCTGTGACTGGAGCAGAGGAATTTCAGGGTGGGTGTGAGGGGGGTGTCCACGGGGCCCCTCAGGCAGGGCTGGATGCTGCAGAGAGCAGGCTGGTCTCTCCCCACCCACCCTTCTGTCTCCTCCCGGGGCAGCCTGGCTGCCGCCCCTGCTGGCCTTCCTGGTCTCTCTGAGGTCCATGCCCCGCTGATAGGCCACCTCTGGCCCCAGGCAGCTGTGACTGGTTCCTCCTGAGGCCCCCAGACAGCTCTGTGCTGCTCTGAACTCGTGAGCACATTCCGCTCAGAACATCAGACCGCCCTGCTCAGAGTCAGGTTCAGAGGGCCCCAGGCTCCCAGCAGGATTCTTTCCCAAACATTTCCTGCCCTGCGTGTCCGTCCTTAACTCCCTGTGCCTCTCTCCGTCCAAGAACTGCTGGAGGCTGGGCACTTCTGTTGCACTGGGGTGGTGGCGCCTCTTTCTCAAGGTGGATAGCAAGTCACCCCTGTGCATCCTCAGACGCACCATCCGGGCACCACTGTTGGTGTGCTTGGCACCTCAGGCACCCTCCCGGCAGCTCTGTGGGGGTCTAGCGAGAGACCTATTTACCTCCAGACAAGCTGCAGGGTAGCTCAGAGGGAAGGGGTGGCCTGGACAGAGTGCTGGGCAGCTGTGAGCCCGAGCCTGTCTGGCTCCAGGGCTGATGGATATTCTCTCTGCAGTTGCTGCAGCTGGGTTTTGTGCTGAGGACAGAGGACCTGGCCCTGCTCTCAGGACCCCAGGGGCTGAGTAGGCACAACTGATCAACAGGATTTCAGAGGACCCTGAGGGTGTGGCGCCCCATGGCAGTATGGATGGCCAGGCTGGGGCTGCAGCAGGAGCCCCAAGAGCTGGGATAAAGCAGTCCCTCAGGTACAGGGACAGCTGCATGGGGAACAGTAGCCTTGATGTCAGGCTACTCAGCCTGGGCATGGCACCATCATTTGGTGCTTAACTACAGTGATGTCTTGCCTGTCACAGAGGGTCCTGGGTTTTGTGAATAGCTTTTTTAAAAATGGAGCAAGAATACATATGTAGATAGAGGAATGGGAGCCTTAGAGGGATTCCGGGATCTGTGCCTGATGTTCTGACTGAGTGCTACCTCAGAGACTTATCATTGTGACCAACTGGTGCCACTGAGGACCAGGGAGAGGACCACAGGACTTCAGGCCAATGGATGGGATGGGTAGGTCCCAACAGACCCGAAGGCTTTGCTATGGGGTAGCCAGTCACATTTAACCCCACACCCTAAGAGCTCACTGCTAACCCTGGGGATGGTGAAAATGGGGTGCAGAAAGCAGCTTGGGGTCACTCTGGAGCCCACAGAGAGAGGGACAGCTCTGATCACTGGAGACATGCTCAGGCTGGGTCCTCCTCTCAGTGACTGCACTGGCCACACCCATCTGGAACCTTTCTGGAAGTTTCTCTTCTTCCTGAGCAGGCACGGGTGTCCCGAGCTTGTGCTGGTTGGGGGTGATCCTGAGGACCAGTGGGTCCTATGGCTCCACCTTGCCCAAGGGCAGGGCTCCCTCAGGACCACCCAGGAGCTGCCCTCCAGATGGTGGGTGATGAGCTCAGACCGAGCAGCCCTGCCAGTGCACTGGAAAGCCATAGTGAGAAAGTGGGGTGTTTCTTAAAGCCTACTTTGTCACATCTGCTGAGAGGCCTATGCCAATCAAGCAAAAGGTGTGGGGGCTATGGGACCTGCCTGGGGCAGCCTGGGGTCCTGTCCCTCACCAGGCCTGCACTTGTGGCTCATTCTGGCGCTGAGGGTGTGGGGCACTGGCTGGACCAGGCGGCCAGCACCTCTGAGGTCAGCGCTCTCTGCCTGGCCAGCTACATCCTCACTGACCTCGTCCACATCTCTCAGCAAGGGCCTGTGATGGCCAGGGAGGGACAACACCAGCCCTGGGCTCCTCTGCAAGACTGGGCTGACTGATGCCCCTAAAATAAGTTGGTGTGAGATTAAGAGAAAGAGCTCGATGCCAGCCTAGCGATGGGGGCTCTCCTGGGTGTCTCCTGAGACCTTCTTTCTGGTCTCCTATGGAAGGAGTCAGGCTCCTTAGCCCCTGCTGCTGCTCCACAGCTGCTGGCAGTGAGGCCTCTCAGTCTCGCTGACCCCTAGCCTGCCCACTGGGGCGTGAAGGCAGGGAGCCCTTCTCCTGGGCTGCTCCTGTCGGAGCTGGGCTCAGGTCTTTCCTGCAAAGACTCAGCTGTGTGCTCCTGGGCGCTCTGAGCACTCGTCTGCAGAGTGACTGAAGGATGAGCTCTTGTGTGCCTGGCCCCTGCCAGGTCTGATCTACTACTTCAGTGAGGGCGTGAGCACGCATGTGTCCTGACGGGCACGGCTGGTGGTCGGGCACAGGGCGAGCCCTGCGTTGGCGTGTTCTCTTCCCTGTGCAGGGGATGCAGATATCCTCATGGAGGCCTGCTGCGCAGATGGACACCAGATGGCCACCCAGCACCGGGACTGCTCGCTCCCATACGCCACGGAATCCAAGGAGTGCAGGTACGGTTGTCGCCGGCCGCTGTTTGACTGAGCAGTGCTCCTGTAGGGAAAAGCAATAGAGGGAGGGGCAGTGAGTCTGGCTCCCGAGGAGCCTGGGCATGCCCCTGGGGAGTACCCACCACTCCATAGCCCCTTCCTCTGGGCCGGCACGGTACTCGGCCCACTGTGCTGGCCACCCTGGGCTTGTCAGGTGTCCATCTTTGCTGGGCTGGGAGGAAAACTGGGTTTGCAGCCCAGCAAGCCACAGCCAGGCCAGCTTCCTCCTGGGAAAGGGGCTTGCTGTGGGGGAAGGGCAGTGTCACAGCTGCACGTGCTTCCCAGGTGGATGTGGGGGCCTCACCCTGCTCCCCCGTAGGCTCTGGATGTTCACATGAGGCAGGCCCAGAACTCACACTTTCCACATGATGGTTCAGCTTTCACAATAGCCAGGGCCTGGACTGACCGTTTGCCTTCTCTCCCTAAACTCACTTGAGCATCCTGCACGCTGGGAAACTGTGGTCCGCACATGATGGAAAGAGGCCATGCTGACCGCTGTGAGCCCATGTGGAGCTGTGTGTGGTGCGCTGCGTGTGGTGTGTGCTGTCTCCTTTCTTTACCCGTAATTAATCCCATTTCGTTTTGTTTTGCTTTTTAAAATTTTTATCTATTTGGTACAGGGTCTTGCTACACAGCTCAGACTCGTAGGGATCCTCCTGTTCTAGCCTCCTCAGAGCTGGACGTAGAGGTGTCTACCACCATGTCCATCATGTCTCGGTGGCCAGCTAGGCGTGCCCAGTGTGCACGGCATACGGTCCTGGGGATTGAACCTGGGTTCTTGCCAGGTAGGCCCTTAGACCACTGAGCTATCTCTCTGGCCCGTTAATCCTATTGGATAGCGAGCACTCTGGACTTTCCTGTGTGTAGAGCTGGGAAGCAGTGATCTAAAAGTTTCAACTCATGGGTTGGCTTTTATGAGCTGTGCTGCTATAAATCAATAAAGATCAACTTGAGTCGTTTGCAGAATGAGTAAATGCACCTTGAGACCATAATGTGAAGCAAAATAAATCAGACATGTGAGCTTAGATGTCAGGTAACTTTTCTCCCATAAGAAACCCCAAGTGTAAGTTGGTTACAAGGCAGAATAAAAGGCAGTCATAGGAAACAGGGAACCCGGTCTTTTGCAAAAGGGAAGGAGCAGGTGATGGATGGAAGGGGATGAGGAAGACGGGCCGTAGTTTCACATAAAATGAAACAGCGGCGCTCATGCCTGCCGGCCCCGAAGAGCCCGTGAAAGGCGAGGTAGGAAAAGGGCCAGCCTGCAGCCTTCTTCATCTGTGTCTTCTGACCCTAATCTGCATCCGTGTTCTCTGCGCCTCGGTGCTGTGAGACGCTGGGCGGCTGAAGGTTGTCGCCTTCCTGAGGGAGGCTTGAATTGCGTTGGTATCGGGCAGCCGCCGCTGCCTGCCAGCAGTGATGGTGACGCCAGGTCTGCTAGAGGAAGCTCTTGCAAAGTCAGAAGCATTAGGAACCGGACAAAGGAAGTGAAAGCCGGAGGCTTGGACTACTGCGTGAGCTGGAGGGCCAGTGGGCAGGGTCAGGAAGGTGTGCCAGCCGTGAACTTGGGAGCAGAGTACAGTAGTGCTCCAGGTATGGGAGGGGCAGCTGCGGGTCTGTGTCGCATCTGGGCGTGCCTGCACTGTCCCTGGACTGCACTGGCCACACACAGCCTGGGCCCTGAGCTGGCTGGGACCCTCAGTTCCCCCAAACTGGGGGCCATGTTACCTCCTTTTTGGAGTTGTTCAGAGTGTTTACGGGGAAACCGGCAGCACCAACTCACACAGTGAAAATGCCCAGAGCAGTTGGCTCAAATAACAGATTTATTTCTTCCCCATTGTGGAGGCAGGAAGAAGTCCACCAGCAAAGTGCCTGTGGGGCTGGTTCCTCCAGGGGCCTCTCTGTGTCTGCCTCTGTGTGTTATCTTCTTCCCTCTTCCCTCTTCCTTTGAGGATTAGGACCCAGCCTGGTGACTTCATTTTACATTAGAGATCTCTGTAAGCGCCACCCCCCCCCCCCCAACAATACAGTCCGTACAGCTTAGGGCCTCTGCAGATGGCGTCTGGGCTGCCACTGTGACTGCTGCTTATTGAACTCCATGACTTGGAAAGTTCAACACCAGGCAGCTGAGCCCTTGTGTGTGCCAACACAAAACCTGGGCCTGGAGCCTCAGCAGCCTGGGTGCTGGTGGTGAATTTAGATCTTAGTTCCCAGTAAGTGTACTGCTGGCTTTACCCACCACTGTCTGGAGGTTTTGGAGCCATAACGATTGCCCAGGGTTCCTGTTGCCTATCTATCGGCAGCAGTAAATTTCAGATGCTTCCTAAGTGTGAGAAGTGCCCTCTGAATGGTGGGGCGGGGCATCCCCTCCCCGCTGGCAGTGAGGCTGCCCACCCAGGCTCCTTGAGGACCTCCCAGCTTATCTCTGGTGGCGCTCCCCTTGTCCTGCACAGCCTGGAGAAATCCTGGCCAGAGATTGTTGGTGTCCCCAGAATGTGTCACTCAATGTCATGACTCACCCAATACAAGTGGCCTGCCCTTGGCTTCACTGAGGCCCACAGAGACCAACTCATTGTCCCAGGCAGGGCGCAGAGCATGTTTCCAAGGCCTCTTAGTGAGCCAGTCGCTGAGGACCAGCAGCTCTAGCTGGGCACTGCCCAGTGGCCATCCTGCTGTCCCCATCTGCCTCTGCTCCCCCTGCACGGGCCCCCTCACAAGTATGTAGAAATCAGGAGAGATGGCACTATCTGAAAATGCAACAGGTGACCTGGGGTGCAAGCTTGGGGATCCCCTCAGGGCTCCCCTGGGAGTCCATGAGTCCAATTTGGGTGAGGCCTGCCCTCGGGACCAAGCCCAGGGCTGTCCACTGGAGGGATTTTCCCAGGGACCTAGGGCCAGGGTTTTTCATGGAGGCAGAGAAGGGAGAGAGGCGACCAAACTTCAACTCTGAAATGTGAGGTTCCTCTCCTAGGAATGTTTAAAATCTGCAGAAGACAGGCACTGATGCCCGCCCACTCACCTGTCATTTTTGCACCCTTCTTCTTGCTCCAAAGCAGTACCCTGTGGGGCTTGCCGGCTCTAAGTGCTCCGTTTTCATTCACCCAGTCTTTTGTCAATCCCACGGCCACTTCAAGCTCAGGACCAGAAGCGAGGAGCTAACAAGGCAGGCGAGCCCCGTGCCAGGCCATCTTGGGCAGGAGGGGCCGGGGAGGCACCAGGGGCTCTGAGGGCCCAGGATGGGGTTCACTTCTTGGTGGGCGAGGGGTTCAGCAGGCACTGAGGGAGGAGCTGGTCCAGCCTCCTGCAGCTTTGACAGTGACCCCAGGGTGACTGGGGCAGAGACTCTGCTGCCCCCTGATCCTGCCTCACTTTGCCATCTGGGGCCCTGTTGTGTGTTCATGTCATGAGCATTGTAGAGGGCACCAGTCTGGGTGGGCCGGGGCACTCTGGGTACAAACTAGGATTCCAGCTCTGCCTTAGTGGGTCCACAGGCAGCAAGAAGGATCCTGGGCCACGTGGCCTCCTCAGAAGCTGGAGTAGAGCAGCCCCAAGCTGAGACGGGCTGGGGCACGTCTGTTTGAACCTGTCTTTAAAAGGCACCTATGTGGCAGGCAAGGAAGGGAGGTGGCAGCCAGGGGACCATTGGTTGTTCCGGCGATCGAGGGGGAGAAGGCAGCCCATGGTTTGGAGCCAGGTGGGTGCCCAGGAAGTAGCTGTGACTGTGCCAGCTGTCCTGACAGGGAACGCAGGGGCATTCAGAGGTGGGCTGGGTGGCCCAGCTTCTGCTGTGAGCAGCTGCACAGACAGCATGTCTGGGCAAGAAGGGGCACCAGGCTGGGGTGCAGGGGAGGAGCAGAGCAGGTTTGGGGGCCTGGAGTGGGGAATTAGGCCTGGTCAGGTGTGTGGGGACAGCTGGGCCATGGGCTGGAGAGACAGCGTCAGCACAGGTGGTACTGAAAGCCCAGAGGTGAGGTGAGACTGGGGTGTGGCCAGCAGCCTCACTGTGACCACAGGCCCCTCCCCACCTGTGGGTTCAGGAATCCCAGCAGGGTAGGTTTGGGACGGGGCAGAGGTGTGGTGACCAGATAACTGGATGACCAGCTGCTCCTCTTCCCCTAGAAGAGCTGCTAGGGATAGCTCGTGTTTTGGTTTTCAAAGTGGGTTCCCTGGAGCCTTTGTGCTTCTCAGGAACCCGGAAAGGGGAGGCTGCAGCCCCCCTGTCCCCAGCACCCTTGGAGGTTCAGACCCGGAGATGAGTCAGGGCTCCCTCTCGGCCACTGTGACATGCGATGATGGTGTTGTATCCTGACTCTGACCCATTCCTTGCCAAGCCCCTAATACTTCTGGATCAGCTGTACCAATGCAGAGACCAGCTGCAGAAAGGGTCACAGCCTGGCCACCAGGCAGGATGGCTTAACCCCAGGCACCATTGCTCTGTGGGCTTGCAGACTCTGACCATACCTGGATAGCACAGTGCTTGGCCAGGTCGGCCACACAGCAGGAGGCGAGCAGGGCCCAGGGGACAGCCCTCCGATGCCAGGTGCTGCTCCTTCCCAGCTAGGCCCAAGTTTAGTGTCCACTGTCCCATAAGAAGAGGGTAACCAGCACACAGTAGGACCGCAGCTGATGCTTTCAAAAAATGATGGTAAAAAGCTGGACATGATGGTGACACCCTTGTAGTCCCAGCAGTTGGGAGGCTGAGGCAGGAGGATCACTGTGAGCCTAGCTGGGGTTAAATCATGAGACCTGGTCTCAAAGCAACAACAAAAAAGAGCGAGCATAGGTACCGTAAAGGGCACCCTCTGAGCCCCCTCACAGTGCTGTGCAGCCGCCACCACCATCCGTCTTTGACCTCACATGACTGACATTCTGACCCTGGCACTGGAAGTGCTGGGCTGGGGATCCAGCTCAGTGGCACAAGCACCTGCCTGGCAAGCGCAAGATCCTGAGTTCAGTTCCTGATTCCCCAAATCCCCCAAACAAACAAGAATTCCCTGGACCAAGTCCCCTCTCTTCCCAGCCCCTGGCAGCCCTCTTCAACTCTGTCTGGATTCAGGGGCTCTATGAGTGACCCACACAGGATCCCCTTTTGCAACTGGCTTTCATCCCTCAGCATCAGGCTCCGAAGGTTTGCTCGTGTTGTAGTGTGGGTCCAGACTTTCTTCCTTTTAAGGCTGACTCCCGTCCCCCCGTGTGGCTGGACCCCCTTTGTTTATCCATTCCTCTACCAGTAGACACTGGGTGGCTGGCCTCCCCCACATTGTGAGTAATGCCACTGTCAAAACAGGTGGGCAGACATCTCTTTGACGCCCAGCTCTGCATTTCCCCAGATGTGTACAGTAACGGGATTGCTGGATCCTGTTGTAATTTCATTTTTAGTTTTTTGAGAAATTCCATGCTGTCTTCCATAGCAGCTACACTGTTCTCTACTCCTGCCAGCACTGCACGGGGTTTCCAGGTTCACCACACCCGTGCCAACCTTTCCTACTTTCTGTTTGGCAAATAGTTTTTTCACGAATGCATGCATATCTGGTAAGGATGCAGGAGCATTGCTCTGGCGGTTTAGTGGAATGCCACCTGCAAATCTCCTGGAAGTGTGAGTGATGTGTGTTGTAGCACAAAACAGACAGGGGCACCCTAGATCTTGAGGGGAGCTCTGCAGACTTCTAGAAAACCTGGGCCTACCTTCTAGCCCTGGAGCAGGGGGATGAAGTACCGAGGTCAGAGGTGGCCGGGCTAACAGCACAGGGAGGCTGGATGGACCCTGCCCACCCACCCAGATGGCATGGGCAGGGTGCCTCTTCCTGACCCTGCTGGCTTTGGCCTGGAGCTGGTGCTATTTTGGGTGGGGATGGAGGCATCTGGGACAACACAGCTGCTGCTGTAGGGACTGCCCTGTGGGCCCTGCGCTATCATGAGCTCATAGCCACGTCTAAGGAAGTCACTCCTCTGGGCATTCAACACCTGCAGGAGCGGACCTATGACCCAGGCTCCATCCCTGTCCCTGAACCTCAGCTGTCTTGAGCACCCTATGTCACAGAAAATCCAAGGCTGTTTGCTTAGAGCCCAAAAGGGGAAGGCGAGCTTTGAAAATTCAGCTCTAGTGAGAGATGAGCTGGTGTGGATGGTCTTTGGCCCAGTGGGATTTCGGTTGCTAAACAGGCAGGAGAGAGCTCGAGGCCCCCAGCCTCCTCGCTCCCCCCAGGTGCTGATCTGTGCTCAGTGCCTGCTCCTGAGCTCGGGGTACCGGCCCCTGCCGAGCCCTGCCCAGCCCCCTCTCCCCACAGGATGGTCCAGGAGCAGTGCTGTCACAACCAGCTGGAGGAGATGCACTGCACCACTGGCATCAACCTGGCCAACGAGCAGGACGGCTGCACCACACCTCATGGTGGCAATACCAGCCTAGAGGCCATGTTTGTGAAGGTGAGGCCGGGCCACCACCCCACCCTGCTGACCCGCACAGGGGCCACTCAGCCTCCTCTCATCCGCCAGTTCACATATAACGCTTACCAAGCATCCCCTCCCAGGCAGGGTGGGGGCTGTGCCTGGCACACAACTGTGCCCCTGTCCCCAGATGTGAAGGAAAGGAGGCATGGGTGGGGCCAGGCGCATTCTTTCTGTGGCAGTGGGAGTGGAATAACCAGGAAAACCCCTCCTCACCTCAGCCTGCACAGATGCTAAAGCCAAGCCACACTGTCTGCTCCCACTCTGAAAGTTCTGGAAAGCAGTGTAGGGGGCCTTTCCAGGACTCTGGGGCATAGGCACGCAGGGTTCAGTGTGAGCACTCAGGAGTGATTTGGGAGTTGGGGTGCAGGAAATAGGCACAGGTCCTCTTTTGTCTCACTTTATGTTTAGAGGCCCATATACTTTAAGTGGGGCCTGAACCCCCAAACTTGAGAAGAGGAGAATACTCTGTGTGTGTCTGTTCTTCAGGCCACAGTCAGAGAGGAATTTCTGGGTCACCCTCTTTCCTGAATTGTAAGGCTTTAGGAAGCAGCCCTTCATCAGGGGTAGGGAGGGAAGTGCAGGGCCCTCAGCCTAGGAGGCTTGGGGAGCTGGGCGGGGGAGCTGTGGGTCTGCTGCTTGCTGCCAATGTCGACCTGCATGGCTGAGCACCCGCTCAGGCACACGCCCCGCTGCCCAGGGCCATGGCAGGAAGCATCAGGGAGACCGGGGTCTCATGGGCACTGACCTGAGTGTGCCTTGTCCACAGAGGTGCTGCCACTGCTGCCTGCTGGGCCGCGCGGCCCAGGCCCAGGCCCAGAGCTGCGAGCCGAACCTCATGCTAGGCTACCAGTGTGGGCTGGTGTTCCGCGCCTGCTGTGTCCGGGGCCAGGAGAACACGGAGTTGGCCCCCAGGGATGTCGGGGACCCCCAGGAAAATGGTAACGTGGCCTTCCTCTTGGGCAGTGATAGTAAGGCTTCTCCATGGTGTGTCAGTCCATGTACTTGGTGTGTATTAGTGTATGCATACCCTTGTATGTGTGTTTCTGTATGCATGTGCATTTGTGTGTGTGCATATGTACATGACTGTGTGCATACCTTTGCATATGTGTGTACTTTAGGGTATGTGTATATGAATTTGTGTCTACATTTGTGCATATGCCTTGGTATGTGTATGCATTCATGTGTATGTACACTAGTGTATGCATACTTTTGTATTTATTTATTTATTTTATTATGGCCAGCTCAGCCTGCCCTGGGGGTGGGACTGGTGCAGCATGTGGTGCCAGGCATTGAACCATGGTCCCTGTGGTTGCCTAAGCTTGCCTAAGCAGTTGCTTTAGGCCACTGAGCTATCTCACTGGCCCCAGCATATGCATACTTTTGCATGTGTGCAGACATTTGTGTTTGTGTATCTACATTTGTGTGGATACCTTGTGTGTGTGTACATTTGTATACGTGTATGAGTTTGTGTATAGATGTCTGTATGTATACCTTTGTATTAATACACATTTGTGTATGTGTGTATAAACATTTGCGTGTGTGCAGATTTGTGTGTTAGTATGTGCACACTGTTGCGTACATACCTTCGTGTCTGTGCACACACGTGTCCTTTCCTATCTGCGATTGCTGTCTCCATGGATTTGAGCACCCACACATTGAGTATATCGGGGGAAAATGTCAGGGCTGAAGGAACGCATACAGACGTTTTACTGGTCACTCCTCTGAGCAATGCAGCATGCCACCTGTGTGCCTGGGCTTGGCATTATAGGGCTGCTGAAGGCACGAGAGCAGCTGCATCCAGCTGCTTTGGGGTCCTCGGGGATCTTGGAACTGCCCCTGGGGCTAGGTGTGTGGCGGAGCCTGTAGAGAGAGTTTTAAGGAATTGCCTCATGGCTGGGGGCCTTGGGCTAAAGACTCAGGGACAAGCTGACACTGTATCTGGGGTCTGAGTCTGTCAGCCGCAGAACCCCCTCTTCCAGGGCGTAGGTAATCTGTTAGGGCCTTCAGCCGATTGGGTGAGGGACACCTGCTTCACTCTGCGTCCACCGACCTAGTACTGGCTCCTCTGAAAGAAATACCTCACAGCCATGTCCCAGCACATGTCTGAGCATTTACTGACATATTCTAGTAATGTGGACAGCATTCCACAGCCAGCTAGAAGTTCATGCTTCCAGGCTGTGGAGCCTGAGTGCTTTCTATTCCTGATGACAAGAGGGGGTGCTTGGCTTCTTAATGGTCAGATGGGACTGTGCCGCCTCTCTCCTCTTCTTAGGTAAGGTTGCTGTGGCTGAGGAGGAGCAGGAAGACCCCTACCTGAATGACCGCTGTCGAGGTGAGACCCGGCCCCGGGAACCCTGCGGGCCGGAGTAAAGGGCTGTCCCAGAGTCAGCTTTCTCTGAGCCCTCCCCAAGAGTCCCAGGGAGCCGAAAGCCATCCACCGCTCCAGCCTGCTCACAGGGGCTCTGATTGCAGGTGGCGGGCCCTGCAAGCAACAGTGTCGGGACACGGGGAACGAGGTGGTCTGCTCGTGCTTTGTGGGCTATCAGCTGATGCCTGACGGCGTCTCCTGCGAAGGTACAGTTCCTGGGGGAGCTTGGGCTGTCCTTGAGAGCCTGCCCGGAGGTCTGAGTGGGGGATGTTCTGGGGCACAAGCAGGGGCTGAGCAGCCTGGGCCGGGCTGTCCCTGTGCCTGGAGCCCGCAGCTCAGTGGTTTGCTTTGGTGATAGGTGCCCTGTTCCCGCTCCAGGGCACGGCCTTATGTGCTCATGGTGGGACTCAATTAGGTTTGAATGGACAACTTGATAGATACAGGAAAGCAATGCCATGTGGCTTCTGGAAGTTCCCTTCTGGTAAAGTGTACGGATCTGTTGTTCTTGCTGATCACCTGGGTGTTGCCTTAATTTCCTAGACGTCAATGAATGCATCACAGGCAGCCACAGTTGCCGGCTTGGAGAGAACTGCATCAATACCGTGGGCTCTTTCCGCTGCCAGCGAGAGAGCAGCTGTGGCACTGGCTATGAGCTCACGGAGGACAATGACTGCAAAGGTACAGCCCGCGTGGCATGGTGTGCTCCGCCCCAGGCCTGGGTGTGGTCCTGCCCAGTGTGGCTGCTGAGCTAGGTCTGAGGTGCAGAGCGGTCCCTTCCCGTTCACGCTGACAGGGGCGTGCTTGGGTGTAAAGGCTCGGTGCCTGGTCACTTAAAATCACGTCAGGCATGAAGGTCAGGTGCTCACCCACACTCTCTACACAAGCAGACCTGGAGCCTCCCGAGAAACACAACTCTGTGCACACAACAGCTGCTTCCCATTGATCCCGGGCTTCCTTAAAGTTCAAAGCAGATCCCCTTCCTTTGCATAAAAGCATGACGTTTCTGGCGGCTGGCCTTTCTCCTCCAAGGCCGAGCTTTGTTCTTTGGCTGATGAGGCTCTGAGGAAAACCTTTTAGAACATAATTTTCTGCACAGGGCTTCAAGCCGTTTGGAACAAAACCGCTTGTGTAAAAATCTTGATGTTGAATCATGAGAGGGATTCAAAACCAGGCACACCCTCCTGACATCTGGCGGCCTTTGAGCAGGTTTGGGCCACCCCAGCCCCACAGGAGGCTGAGGCCTTTGGAGGCAAAGGCTCAGGGCCCAGCTGGCTGAGCAGACACATCTGCATGTCTGGCAGCTGTATCCTCCCCTGATGTCACCATTGCTAATATCTGGAACACTCGGCAGACTTCAGAATGGATACGACTGTAGAAATTATGTGTACCGCCACCCAGACAACTGCTTTCTGATCTAAACTAAACACACACTCTGGCCCGAATGAATAATGTTAGATACGTCAGCCAGGAAAATGCCTGGGTTATTTATCACACAACAGAAAGCTTGGGGCTGGGGATTTGGCTCCCTGGGAGAGCATTTGCCTAGCTAACTGGATGCTTTGGCTTTGGCCCTTGGCACATACACACACACACACACACACACACACACACACACACACACACACACATACACACACACACAGCTTTCCTCTTAGGTCTCTCAGGGAGTGGGGAGCATTTCAAATCTTTAGCCACTTGGGTGTGGTTACACTGTGCCCCGTGTGGAATGCTTTGGGTTGTTGTCTGAGTAATGGGCATGTGAACAAAGCTGTCTTGTGATGTTAAAGTGCTGTGAGATGTCTCTGGAGGTACTCTTGCTAACCATCTCCTTTTTTTATGATGCACCAGATATTGACGAGTGTGAGAATGGTATTCATAACTGCCCCCCCGATTTTATCTGTCAGAATACTCTGGGATCCTTCCGTTGCAGACCCAAGCTGCACTGCAAGAGCGGCTTTATACAAGATGCTCTAGGCACCTGTATTGGTAAGACATGCTGCTGCAAGGTAGCCACCACCCGGCAGGGGGCCACCCCTCCGTGGCCGAGCCTTGGCATCTGAGGGAGCGCGTGGAGTGTCAGTGATGGGTTAGCAAGTGCTTTCTGCAAAGGGGCAAGTGGCTGATACTTTAGACATCACAGGCCGTGTGGTCTCCCTGCTGTCACAGCTACAAGCCACAGACTGTATGCAGATGGGCTGGCCTGTGTTCCAGGAAAACTTTATTTATAAAAATTTGCTGAGCTCCGCTTTAGGTGGATGCTGTAGTCAGACATCCAGCGTTAGATAGTGTGGCCTGAGAACCTTGCTGTCCTTCCTCTCAGCCTCCCTCTCTAATAAGAGCGTTACAGAGTGCCTGGCTCCCAGGCTGAGTGAGTGCTCTGGAAATGATGGGGATGTAGGAGGCACTGGGTAACATAGCCACACCGTCTGTTGAAGTTTGTTTCGTAGATATGCTGGGTGTTAGTGACAGGACTGACGGCGGCCCACAGGGTGGGTGTGCTCAGAGCCCCTGGACCATGCGTGCTGACTTATCCCCTTCACCACAACTAAGCATCCTTTGTAGTATCAGAGTAGAGCAATGTGAAAGGGGAGAAAATCCTGGGTGAACTTCCTGTGAAAACAGAAGTCTCCGTATAGGTCAAGGTGGAAGAACCACGTAGGGTTGGACCTGCCTGGATGTTGTCATCCAGGGAAACCACCTCGCTCAGTTCCGGTTTGCCTTTGACGTCAGAGAGCTTTTCTGCCGCCTGAGCAGCAGGTGGCCTGAGAAGACCAGCGCCACGGTGCCAGTTTCTGTTGTAGTGCTGCCCTAACTTTTCTTAGATCAGCCTCTACTGATCTTCTGTTTGCAGGGGATTGTAAGCTCCTTCCCCCCCCCTTTTTTATCACCCCAAGATTTTGAAGGATAAGGGAATAATCAACCATTTGGGACAGGGGCGCAGAGCTGGCCCCTCACTGACCTGCTGCCAATAGGACAGTTGTCATTCAGCATGAGGGACAGTGACACAGAAGGCTCCCGGAGAGAGAGGGCCAGAAGAGAGGCAGGTCTGATTTGCAGCCAGGAGAGCCTTTGCGAGCCTCGACAGAGCCTGGCATTGTCTACAGATGCAGTGCTAAGGCAGGGGCTGAGGTACAGGAGCAGGGGTAGGAAGGGCCTGTCCCTCTCCCCTCCTGTACTGGGGGAGAGCCTGGGCAGTGTGGATCCCAGAGGCTGTCTGAAGCCCATCCCGGTAGCACTCGGTTCCACGCGATGTCCCTTGTGATCCACAGTGGCAGCGTCACAAGCCAGACACGCGGCACTCAGGTCTCCATAGCTCGTTGCCCTGGAAGATGAGCACGGTTTCCACCTCCTCACCCCAAACCCAGGATCCATTCTTTCAAAAAGTTACCTTTTTATTGCATGCGTCCCATATGTCTTCACTGACAAAGACACAAATGAAACCAAAGCTTGAAAAAGTAGCACTCTGCCCTGACCCGTCCCGCCCCAGCCGGGCAGGTCTGCATGCCCTCCTGGGCTCTTTCCCCGTGCAGGCGTTTTGTTTGTTTTATGAAAACAGGACCAGGCTGTTCTGCTACCTGCTCGTTCCCCCACTTAACAATCATTTTATGTCAGCACTTTTATTTGTCTTTAAAATCATAACTACATCAGCAGAAAGGATTCCCTATAGAGGCGGCTGAGCAGAAGGGGGCGCTGTGGGCTGCTATGGCCCTCATCCGACCCTCTGGGGCACCCAGCCTGGACCTGGCTCCCTGAGCCCCAGAGCACCCCCAGGGACACTGTCCTCTCCCACTGTGCAGCCCACAGCAGAGGAGCTCTGTGCGGCCACGGGCGGCCCAGGTTGTAAAACGTAGTGTCTAGGTGCCTTGAGGCTGCTCATCAAGGGACCGGAGAGCCTCCCCTTGCTGCTAGGCTTTTGCTTGGTTTTTCTTCTCCAATCTTCTGCCCTTCTGTCCCTTGTTCTCTGTGTCACGGAGACAGGGCCTGAGCCGGCTTCCTGGCTTCCCATGTGAGAACAGGTGTGCTTCTCTTGGGCGCTCGCAGGTCCTGGGTGAGCAGAGGGCTCTCTGGGGTCTCCAGACCATCTGAGCAATGGGGAGCTTGGCGCCTGGGCTGCCCAGGATCCCCCATGAGAACCCCACAAGAGACGAACCTTGTATTCTTTGCCCTGGGTTCCCAAACTCATGGGCCTTGTTTTAGATCAGTTTGTTCTTTGCTTACTCGCTCTCTGGTTTAGGTTTTCCATTCATTCATTCTTTCTGTTACTGTATTGAGCTCTCAGGCCAGGGGACCCCTGCTATGGCACCTTCAGTGTCTCCAGGGACACCTGTGTCTCATGGAATGGTTTGGAAAATGCACGTCCGAGGGGAGCCCACAGAGCCTGGAGGGAAGCCCTGGTTACTTTCGGAAGTGCAGAGTCTGTTTTTGAAAGCAGGCCAGGCCACCAGGCCCTTTCTGCAAAGAGCTAGAGAATAAATACCAGCCTTCCCACAGGAGCATTGCAAGAACAGCCGTAGACCGTACATCAAGGAACGGGCCTGGCTGTGTGCCAATAAAGCTTTATTTACAAACACAAATGGAGGGCCCTGGCTAATGACCCAGCTGTACGGGGCCTCACACTGATAGTGCTGTTAGCTTGACTCCCCTGTGATCCTGGGGCTGACTCAGTCTTCTGTCTGGGGGTGCAGCTTGGCTGACAGGGACTGCCTCTTCCTGCTAACTTAAGCTCGAGGTCTGCTACCATCTGTCTTTTCTTGTCTCCCAACCTACCCATGCATAGGGAGTATCTGAACCAGGAGGTCCTCCGAGGGGACTTTGCAAAACACAGGTGATTTTAGAAGGCCACCTCTAGGAGGGTCTGGTCTGTGCCTTTGTGCACTGCACTTGAGCATAGGGAGTAAACCCATGTGTAACCCAATCTGCTTGATTATTTACAGGTCCACATTCCTGTGTATCTCAGAGGTCCCCTGGTCCCCACATGAGGCACAGAGAGCCCTGCAGGGAGTGTAGGCAACTGTAGGGTCCGCCTGCTGACCCAAGTCAGCACAGGCTCTGTGGACAGAGGGGGGCCAAGGGAGATTAGGAAGCGTCTCATAGATGTGGTTCCCAGAGGCATGGCTGCCCGGCAGATGGGGCCGGGGCCCGGGTGGCCAACCCAGGAGATGTGGCTATGCCACCAGGGCACAGGGGACAGGAAGGCTCGGCTGCCCAGGTGGGCCTTGCAGGCCCAGCTCTGGTTGGCTCAGCAGAGATGGGTGCATCGGAGGCTCAGAGGTAGGAGGAAGGACCAGGCAGGGCCATGGCGGGGCTTGGGGCCAAGCCGGAGGCCGACATGTAGTCCAGGATCTGTGGTTTGCAGAGGAGGGGAATGGTTTCTTTAGCGATCCAGTGCTGGCTTCCTGGATGGCCCCGCGTTTCACCGTGGCACCTCCTCTTTCCCTCACAGATATCAATGAGTGCTTAAGTATCAGTGCTCCGTGCCCTGTTGGGCAGACGTGCATCAATACAGAGGGCTCCTACACGTGCCAGAAGAACGTGCCCAACTGTGGCCGTGGCTATCATCTCAACGAGGAGGGGACGCGTTGTGTGGGTTGGTATCTGAAAGGGAAACTGGCCTGGGGTTGGCTTTGTTGTCTGTTCCAGTGCACATCTTCCTCCTCCAGATGGGAAGCCAGTGCCCAAATCAAAGCTGTTTCTGTCCGTCCCTCAAAACACAGGGCTCCAGGGTCCTGCCGGGACTACTGTAGTAGCGCTCCAGTGTTGGTGACAAAGGACGGGTGTTGGCAATCCAGCCTTGGCCGGTGGCCCCAACGTTGCAATCTGTCACCTACCTGGATCATTCCCCAGAGTACACTGGTTTTGCTGGCAGCCCTCTGCCCACTGCTCTGGGTGTCTTGGTACCTGGGCAGGTGGCAGACCAGATCTTTGCCAGGGAAGGTGCCTGCCAGGATGTAGCCACCATACTCCCTACACATAAATCCCCAGGCTTAAGGTCACTGCTGGCTGCCAGAGAGGTCTACCTGGGGTGGCACTGTGTGCCCTGCACAGCGTGGCATGGGGGAGAGGGGGCAGGTGGCCACCACTCCAGCATCACACATTTGAGCTTGCTCCCCAGGGCCAGGCTAGGGATGGGGCCCCAGAGCTTGCTCAGGGTGCGTTCTTTCTCTTTTGCAAGACGTGGATGAGTGTGCACCCCCTGCTGAGCCCTGCGGGCCGGGGCACCGCTGCCTCAACACCCCCGGCAGCTTCCGCTGTGACTGCAAGGCTGGCTACTACTTCGATGGCATCAGCAGGACGTGTGTGGGTATGTGCTGGCTTTGGAGCCTGGGGAGGCTGGATATACCCTGCCCTATGCCCGTCTCAGGAAGTCCCGAGTACAGGTAGTCAGGAGGCCCTGCTGCCATCACCGCAGGCATCCACTGCCAGGCCCTGGCATGAGCTCTTTCCCGGGCTCTGCTGAGCGTCTGAGATGTGTGTCCAGGTCTCCAAATGGTAATGGTGTCACAGCCAGGCATGCTAGTACATATCTGTAATCCCAGCTACTCAGGAGGTTGAGGTAGGAGGATTTCAGAATAAAATAAAAGAACGCTACGATAGTAGCTTGGTAGAGAGCTTGTCCCTAGTACTGTGAAAGGAACAGAGTTAGCGGTTTCCCAAAGCCACACTGGACTTCAGGGCCTTGGGCTGGGGGAAGGAGCAGCGTGGGGAAAGGAGCCCGGGGTAGCCCAGCCACAGGGTGCCCACTGTCGTCCTCACGTCCAGTCTCAGCGGCCCCTCCTCGTGGGCACAGGGTAGAGGGTTGGATAGGGCACTGTCACACCGCCTCGCGTGTGTTTGGGACCAGGCCTCTTCCTCTTGTGTGAGGAATGAAGCTGAGGACATGAGGTTTTGGGAGGTGCTCTGAGCTGTGTCCCCCTGTTGCAGACATCAACGAGTGCCAGCGCTACCCCGGGCGCCTGTGTGGTCACAAGTGTGAGAACACACTGGGCTCCTACCACTGCAGCTGCTCTGTGGGCTTCCGGCTGTCCGTGGATGGCCGCTCGTGTGAAGGTGAGCAGGCAAGGGCGGTGTGGGTCAGAGGAGGCCCCTCTCTGAGGGCCCCTAGGGCTACTTCCCAGCTCACATTAAATAGTGGGCTACAGGCCTGTAAAGCGAGGCTCTCTGGGGACCGGCCTGCACTGATTGCTCCCGGTAACATGGCCTCACGTGGATTATAGAGCCACAGGTTGCAACCTGTGAGTGTGTGAGATCAGGGTTCAAATCCCAGTTCTGCCATTTTTAAGACCGTTTATGAAGCAGTGACTCAAGTTTGCTGGTGTTTTGGAGAACACTGGTATTCACTGTTATAGCAGGCCTGGCCCGCATCCTCCTGGCCATTCAGGTGTGTACCTGTGCGCTCTGTGAGGGCTGGCTGGGCATGCTACGTCCTCCTGTAAGCACTGGTAAGGCATCCACCTGGGTATGTAGCGGGACTCAGTTTCCATGCTGGCAGCATGTCTAGGATTCCAAGGACACGCTGGGCACGGCATCGGGGGATCAGGACAGCAGTGGGTGAACCCCGGCTCTGCTGAGAAGGAACAGCATTAATGGGAAAGAGACCGGGCTGCAAGCTCTACAGGGACAGTTAGCCTTTCCAACATTCTTGACGATGTACCTTGTTATACTGGCACAAAAATAGCCATAGGCTATGGCCAAAGCATGTGCAGGAATGTGCTCCAATAAAACTTTATGGAAAACAAGCAGTGGGCCACATTTGGTCCATTGTGTGTGGACTGACCCCTGCTCTAGGGAAAGGGGACTGGGGAGCCATTGCCCAGCGCTGCTAAGGGTCCTCCTTACATCAGAACATCAGGATGATTCCCCTGGGCCCGGTCACGAGCTGCCTTCTGTGCCAGATGACATTGAGGAAGCAAAGCTTCTGGGGCTGGGTCAGTGGGGGCTAAGCCGGAGGCCAGAGAAGGTGCAGCGCACCGCGGGGACAGAGATTTCCATGTTCACCAGCCATGAGGGCCGCAGTGGGGTCCGCGCTAACTGGGGAGGGCCTTGGTCGATCTGGCCCTGCACCCCAAGACCTCCGCCTCTGCATGTGCAGGTAGAGGGAGGGTCCTGTTTGTTGTCTCCACCACCATGAACAAAGTCGACCGTGGAGGCGAGGACCTCTCGCATCTGAACAGAGGACACCCCCTCTCCCCCCCGCCGCCCTGTCTTGCAGATGTCAACGAGTGCCTCAGCAGCCCCTGCAGCCAGGAGTGCGCCAACGTCTACGGCTCCTACCAGTGCTACTGCCGGCGTGGCTACCAGCTCAGCGACCTGGATGGCGTCACGTGTGAAGGTGGGGCTGTCCCCCTAAGGCTGGGGTGCCCTGGGCCACGCTTGGCAGCGAGTGGTTGCTAAGCTCTTCGGGCCAGGGTTGGGCTGTTGCTTTGCCTGTCTGTGGCCAGGATTTCCTTGAGGATGCTTGGCTTGCATGAGAGTATCCTTCAGTCCCATGGTGGCGGCCACGGCTGAGGGGCAGGGCAGGACCTCCGGCCACCACGTCCTAGGTCCCAGCCCTTCCTCTGGCCTGGCAGAGCCCTTCTCTCCCCAAGCCCATGCTGTGTCCCCTGTCCCATGGGTGTTGCAGGATAGAACTAGAGTCAGTGGCACTGAGCTGCGTGGTTTTGCTTCTGTAGTGCTGGGGATGGCAGCCAGGGCCTTGCACAGGCTAGGTGAGCTCTAACCATTGAGTGCCACCCAGCCCCGTGGGGTGCCAAGAGTACAACTGTCACCACAGTTGTGACTGTAGCGTTAACAGCCTTCATTTAAAACTCGCAAATCTTGCCGGGCGTGGTGGCTCACGCTTGTAATCCCAGCACTCGGGAGGCTGAGGCAGGAGGATTGGTGTGAGTTCGAGACCAGCCTGGGCTACAAAAGTGAGCTCAAGGCCAGCCTCAACTGCATAGCGAGACCCTGTCTCAAAAAGACAAAAAAAAAAATAAAAAAAATAAAAAAAAAAAAAAAAAATAAAACTCGCAAATCTGGAATGCTCGCCACCTTTTGAACATCAGCGTGACACACCACGAGGGGGAAAGCCCACACCAGACCTCACGTGACTGGCTACGGTTGAAGCAGGTGCAGAGCAGAGTACTGTGTAGAGGTGCAGGCGCGAAAGGTGCCTTGCCTAGCATGTGCAAGGCCCTGCCTGGGTCAGCAGAGACCCGGCATGAGGAAAAAGGAAGCTCCTACAAGAAGCAGAGCAACGGATCACCTTAAGAGGTGGTGGCACAAGCCTGTCCTCCCAGCACCCTGAGGCAGGAGGATGGGAAGCGCATGACTGGCCTGTCTGGGCAACTGAACCACTTAGTGAGACTCTGCCTCAAACTAAAACAAATTTTAGAAGGCTGGGACTAAAGCTCAGTGTTAAGACCTTGGATTCAATCCCCAGTACCAGAAAAAAACAATGTAGGGATACTACAAACACCCTCAGTGGTGGGGCATACCAGTGATCCAGCACTCGGGAGGCTGAGGCAGGAGGATTGCTGTGAGTGTGAGGCCAACCTAGGCTACCCAGGGACTTCAAGGCCTGCCTGAACTGCATAGCAAAACCCTGTCTCATTAAAAGGAAAACAACAACGAAACTGTAGGTACACTTTCAGGCTATGTGTATGGGGTGAACATGAATTTCAAGGTTAGATTTGAGTCCCATCCCCAAGGTAGCTTACTACATGTGTATAGGCAAATGCCCCAAAATGCAAGAAAACCAGTTGCTTCCGGGCCCGAGTGTTGTGGCCGAGAGACGCAGCCTGAGTCGTCCCCAAGCAGCAGCTCAGGAGTGGGTCCCCCCTCCAGCCCGCTCCTTGCACGCCTCACAGTGTACCTGGGCTCGTCCCATTCCTCCTCTGGGCCTCACTTTCCTCTTGTGACCTGATGCTCCCCGAGGCTACCCCAGCACCCTGCACCATCTGTATCCCCTCCTTGCCGACCTTGTCTCCTGGAGGATGTGGCTGGTGCCCATGGCCATAGGACGGGGACACTGAGGTGGCTGTGCCGTTGCAGACATCGACGAGTGTGCGCTGCCCACCGGGGGCCACATCTGCTCCTACCGCTGCATCAACATCCCCGGAAGCTTCCAGTGCAGCTGCCCCTCAGCAGGCTACCGGCTGGCGCCCAATGGCCGCAACTGCCAGGGTGAGTTTGGGGGACCCTGGCTGCCCTGGCCTGTTTGGGCTCTGCAGTACCGGGACCATGGCCTGGCAGTGAGCTGCTCCAGAGGGCTTCAGTCCCAAGCTGCCCATCAGCGTCACAGCAGGGGGCTGGATGTGCTGCTGGCAGTATATGGTGAACAGGGGGTCCCTAGCTGTGGACCCCGAGTGGGGCCAGGGCCGGTTCCCACATGTGCTTCATGAAGGGGGCTGTGGAGCCTACAGTGGAGCCCCCCTTTTCTAAGAACTGGCTAGGATCCTATGCCCAGGACCACCCATTTGGTAACTGAGATGGGGGTCGTGCATCCTGTGAACCCACCTTCTTCACAGGGCTGCCTGGCTAGGCCTGCCCAGTGTCATGGCCTCTGGTTGCCGTGAATGCAAGGAACGGGGCCGTGGGCTCCAGGGAGGGAGCGGGGCTGGCCCCCTGACTGGCTATATCCTTTGTTTTCCTGTCCTCCTGGCTGGGCTCCCTCACCGCAGCCAGGAGCCCTGGCCAGAAGCAACGAAAGAAAACACATTCCTGAGCCGAGGCCTTAGAGCCCTGGGAGTGGTGTTTTTGCCATTGACCGAGTATTTGGCATCTCTCTCTCTCTTGAGATGCCTCCTCAACCCCGTGACACCCTGAGCCCACTCCTGGGCTGCTGCTCTGGGGTGTCTAGGGTGGGGTCCTCACCCCCAGGATCTTACTATGGAACCCAAGGCCCCAGAGCAGGGGTCTCCATCCAGCCCCAAAGTCACCTCCCCTGGGACACAGGGCAAGACACTACCTGGGGGCCCTGAAATGGGGCTGGAGTCCAGCCCTGGCTTGTATTTGTATTCCTGCATGGCCATTAACAGATGAATGGATAGGCACATGGTGTTTGCACACAGTGGCGCACTGCTGTGCCCCGAGTGAGGACAAACCGGAGTCATTTATAGACAAAAGGATGCTTTTGGGGGCTGCCACGGTAGGTGGGACAAACCAGACACACAAGCCTAAGTGGCGTATTGCAGGGTTTCTCGTTTACGTGAACCGAAGGCAGGAGAGCAAAATAAAAGCTAACAGGAAAGCGGGAGAAGATCTGCTGCAAGTAGGGAGGGGTTCGGCCCTGTCTTTGCCCACCCCACTCCGATGTGGTGGGGAGTTTGTGCTTGGGCTCAGTGCCCGCCCTGCTACCGACAGACGGTGACCACGGCCACGTCGCATCATTTCTATGGGTCTCATTAAAGGAGTCAGTTCTTCTCCCTCCCATGCACCAGCATCTTGCTGTGTTTCCTGGCATTGTTAACCCATACCCTCCGGGCGTGGAGAAGCGGGACTGCAGGAGCTAGCCCCGGGCACTGCTTCCGTGGAGGGCAAGGCTGACTCCAGGGTCTTGGTTGCTGTTCTCACTGTTGAAACAAAATGCCCAATACCCACAAGTTAAAAGAGGAAAGGCTAATCTGACTCACAGCCTGCAGAGGTTTTGGTCCAGGGTTGGTTCCCTCCAAGGCAGGGCGGCGTTATAGAGGAGAAACAGTTTGTAGCCAACAGAAGACGGCCGAGCAACAACGGCCCACCGCAGCTCTCCCTGTCCCCTCTGTCTTACCCAGGCTACCCAGGGCGGGCAGTGCTCACACCCTCAGTCCTGGCGCCCTTGGTCCTGGCATCACACCATGCATAGGTCCCAGCACCGCACGCTCTAGATCCAGCCTCCTCTGACAGAGGCGCACCTATAACGTGAGGCTTTGGGAGGTGTCTAGACACATACTGTAGCACTGACCCACTGAGAAGGGCCAGGCACACCTGTCTTCGGGTGGGAAGCCCATTGATTGACTGATTGACTGATCGATACATGTTTTTAATACATAATGATACGAGCATTGTGAGGTGCTGGTGCCTCTACACATCGCATCTTACTCCCTTTTATTTCCCCTCCCTCGCTTCTCTCTGCCCATCCCTGGATTCCCTTGCCCTCTGCAAAGCTCCTGGTTTCCTCCCATCTACCTTTCACTGTGCTCTTTAAATGATTAGTTACGGGGCTGGAGAGATAGCTCCGTGGCACAAGTGCCTGCCTGGCAATTGCAAGGTCGTGAGTTTAAACCCTGGTCCCGCAAATGAATGAATGAATGAATGAATGAATGAATAAAACAAGTGATGAGTTACATCCTGGGTTTCTCCTCTACATTCTCGCAGATATTGATGAGTGTGTGATCGGCATCCACAACTGCTCGGTCAACGAGACCTGCTTCAACATCCAGGGCGGCTTCCGCTGCCTGTCCTTCGAGTGCCCCGAGAACTACCGCCGCTCCGGAGACACGTAAGTCCTCGGCCGCCGCCGCTGCCGCCGCCGCTATCTATGCACCGGCCTTCCCAGGTGTGCAGGACCTGGGCGGGCATTAAGCGGGCACTGCCTCTGGGCTATGCTCCCTGGGGTCCTCCAGAGTCATTCAGCCTGCTCAGGCCCTCCAGAGGAGGGGATGCTGGCCTCTGGAGCCAGCAGCGCAGCTGCACTCTGGAGCTGGTGCACACATTCCCAGGCCCTACCTGGGCCCAGTTCTGTCCTCCTGGGTACTTTAACAGGCTTTTCAGGCCTCAGTTTTCCCATTTGTAGATACCAACACGTGCTTTGACTCAGATGAGCAGGTAGCGGTGACTGCTGGCTGAGGGCCAGGAGTCCAGGTGACTCTGGGTTTTGTGACTGGGCAGAGCCACCCTCAGAACCCCCAGCAATGCCCGAAAGCCAGATTCAGTTTTGCTTTGTGTCTGTGGGAACAGCACAGAAGATCTTGGGTCCTAAACTGGTACGATACCGGTGCCTGTCACTATTAGCTACCTCCCACCCTGGCTGCCACATGTCCTTGGGGTATCCACGAACTCGCTTTCAGCTTGACCACTTTCCCCCTGACCCCGAGCAGGTTCTTGGGCTTCCTGGAGCCCCCAGTTCTCTGCTGCAAGATTGGACAGTGATACCCTCTTCCAGTCCCCCCAGGGTCCCCGTGACTGTGTGGGCTGCAACCCTTCTGCTTGTTCTCCATGAAACTCACCCTCGGCTCAGCCCCCACAAAGTAGGGTGTGTACCTCAAGATGTGCCACCTGGCCGGGGCCGCTTGCTGGGTCTTTGGCAGCCTCTGGCATCCAGGTGTGAGAGGTGTGGTTGTGTGTTCAGGAAGGGCCGGCCAGCCTGGAGGAGGAGGGAGCTTCCAGGCCAGCCTTTCTGGTCTCTGGTCCACCAGGGTGCCTTTCTGCAGCTGTAAGGTAGCACCAGTCTCACCCACATGGGCAGATGCCGAGGACAAGAGATGCCAGCCCATGGGTGCTTAAAGAAGCGGTGGTGCTGATGAGGGCAGTGAGCGCTGTTTCTCTCATGGGAGCTCCCCAGGTTAGAAGACAGAGGTCCCTGGGGACGGCGTTGCCAGCTTTGCCTGGCTCCTGGCCAGCATGTGTCTGTGGCTATGGCTGTGGCGAAGGCTCAGCCCTCAGAAAGGTTGACTGGAGGCGGCTGGGAAGGGCCAGGTCACAGTGGCACCCTGGGGCACAGTTTTCTCCTTTGCTGGCTGCTTTGGGGAAACATGAGTCCACTGGGCACCAGGGGGAATGGAACTTCTGGTCAGGGCCTGTGGAGGATTTTACCAGCCTGGTGGCCCTGGCCCTGGCCCTGGTCCTGTCACTCAGGACCTCAGGGACACCCATTGATATGAGAGGAACGGTAGCCACAGTCACCTGCGTGCAGGACACAGGCCGAGGGGCCAGGCCAGGAGGGGCCCACCATCTTTGGGCACCACCGTGGTCCCCAAGATTGGAGGATTCTATTTCCCAGCCCCTATTCCTCATTGGAAGACAACGCCTTCTCAAGGGCATCCTATCTGGTCTTCGGGAGACACCCAGAGGCACTGTGTATCAAGCAGAGGGCGGCCCGTCTCAGAGACTCCAAGGAGGAGCTGGGAGAGATGTTCGCTGCCTCTCCCTATCTTCCCAGCTCCTTCTGTCTTTGCATGGCTTTTGTCCAGGGAGTGTCCCCAGCAGCCAAGGGGGGACACCGGAGCATGGCCCAGCAAGCCAGGCAGCAAACCACATGGCTGGCTCCTGACCCAACCACACAGAGCCCTGGGACCCATGGGCTAGAAGTGTCCAGAGCTGTCCAGAGTCTGTGGTGGAGCTGGGGACATGGGACCTTCTCTTTATGCCCTCAGTGCGGCCGGCCCTGATGACACAGGGTCACAAAAGCCGTCACTTGCCGTGGGAATAGGACACAAGTGACAGGCTCTGAGAGTTCTGTCCAGGCCCTGGGCTCCTTCCCAGAATGGGAAGCATGTGACAGTCAGGAGCTTCTCCAGAGTGGCTGTGAGCCTCAGACAGCCTGCGTGTGTCTGAGCCACCTGTCCCCAAAGGAGTGGCCTTCAGGGTTCCATGGCTCTAGTCAGAGGTGGCCCTTGAGGTCATCTTCAAAGAATGTGCGGTGCCGTGGTCAGATGTGTTGAACTGAAAAACGGGTCCACTTTGTCCTGCAACGTGAGGGGATTTGTCTGTGGAAATTGTGAGCGTGGAAGCTAGGTATGCTGTCACTGTTACAGTGGCAACAGCCCCGCCCCGGACTAGGTGTACTTAGGACAAGGACTTCAGTGCTGTTCCCAGTCTATTACCAGAGCCAGGGGCTGTGGTTTGAGGTGTCACAAGAAGCTCGGGCACAGCAGGACAAGGTCACTGATGTTGGAACTTACTGGGAGTCCTTCTCAGTTCTTGTCTTGGTTCAGGAGGTTTATGTTGTGACCCCGTGGAAAAGTTTCTGGAATATTCTAGTGAGTTCATTCCGAGCCAGCACTTCATAGCGTGGGAGAACAAAGACCCTGAAGGCATTTGTAGCTGTGGAGAGCCAAGGGGTCCTGTGTCCAGCTAGGATGTGGCCAACTGGAGCAGAGACCTCGACCCAGGGCCTGGATTTCATTAATTCGTGAAGAAGGGAGTGGCTCGGGCATGCGCGAACGTGACAGTGGTGGGAAGCAGGTGGGTGCTGTGAGCTGGGCTGGGCAAGAGGCCTGAAGCCGCCTCTGCCGTATGCCGAGGGAAGGACATGCAGAGGGAGAGTGACCTGTGTACCACAGCTTCGGTATTTTGTTATGGTTTGGGGTTAGTGCTTCAGCTCCGGTGTGTAACTCTACTCCAGCACTTGGGAGCTAAGGCAGGAGGACTGTTTTGGGCTCAAGGCCAGCCTGAAATGTCTCAGAAAGACCAAAAAATACAAACATTTTTTACTCTCGCCATCTTGATTGCTCTATGCCTGTTTTGATGTGTCTTTAGTTGCAATTTAAAATGTAGAAATTGTGCCAGTGACACCTGTGAGTGAGACGGGTTGTATCACCCGGCATCATTTGAAAGCTTGAATTTTGTTCTCCGAGCAACCAAGAGTATAAGGACCCTGGGCCCTTGTCTAGAATGTTCTGCCTCAATTCTTTTAAGAGCAGAAGGTTAGAAGCTGTGGGTCTATTGCCTTTACGGGTAGGGTGTTCTGGGTCTGTCTCCCTTAGTGACAGAAAACACTCTGCCTGGGCCCACATGCACACAGCACTGTACTTTGGCTTTCTTGGGGGCATGTAGGAGGGGTCGTTTTTGATCTGAGTCCTCGGAATGGGGGAGGGAGGAGCTGTAGGGAGCAGAGAGCCGAAGTATTACCTGCCACATTAGGTGTACAGGGTGAAATCAAGGACAGGTTCAGCTGCACAGGGACCTTTTATGGAGTGCACACTCAGGGTGCAACCCAGGAGCCCAAGCGCAGGACCTGCCATGCATGCTGCCTGCGAGTCAGGAACCTAAGCCGCAGAACACCTTGCATCTCCAGACTGCCTGGGTGCTCCACCATTGTGAGCCAACCAGGAGGCAGTGTCTGGCTTCTGGTGTGGGATGGTTGTCGCTCGCACTCCTGTCTCCAATATACGCTGCTGCTGTGTTTCAGAACTTGTGGCAGACATCTGTCCTCCGTGGGCAGGAACGGCCTCACCCAGGAAAGGGAAGTCCCAGGCAGGAGACTAGCGCCACCTGCTGGCTGGGCCCAGCCAGGTCACCCCCAAGGCAATAGGAGGGAGTGTGTGTACAGGTGCTGTCCTGTTGAGGAGCCAGAGTACTACACAGCCGAGTAAATGCAAGGCTTCCCGGCGGTCCTCTGAGCAACCCAGGAATAGGGTGGAGACAGACCCAGCCACACTGCGTGCCAAACGTAGAAGAAGTCTGAGGAACTCAGCTGAGGGCTGGAAACTGAAAATGCCAGAAGGGAGATATGGTAGGAAAACTAGAGAGAAGATGCCCTGACTGGAAAACCCAGACGCAGTTAAGGCGCAGAGCTCCTGGGGAGTGCCTGGCCACGTCCTGTGTGGCTGCACACCTTGGCTTGGGTTCCTAAGCTCTTGTCACGCCGCTTGCAGAATGGGATGGGCTGGCAGTCCCACAGAAGTCACCTACTTCTGTCACCATCCTATCACAGGAAATTAGAGCCTGGAGCCAACTTTTATCTAGTCACAAGAAGGTGGTTGCTGCCCCTATCCTGACACAGGAAGTCAGGTCCTGTCTCCTCCTGAGACCCCAAGTTAGATCCTGTCCCTATCCTATCACAGGAAGTTAGATCCTGTCCCTATCTTGCTACAGGAAATAGAAACCTGTCTCCACTCTGTCCTAGGAAGTTAGAAGCTGTCCATGGCCTCCCACAGGAAGCTGGACCCTATCAGAGGAGATTAGAACCTGTGTTTATCTCTGTTCTGAGCCCTGAGCTTGCCCTGTGCACAGAGACAGGAAATTGAGTCTGGAGCCCACGGTTTAGCGATAGGAAATGGGGGAGCTGATGGCGTCTCGGGGCCCGGTTTCCCGGTCTGAAGGCTGGCACTCATTTTTTTTTTTTTTTTTGCGGGACTGGGGTTCAAACTCATGACCTTGCATTTGCCAGGCAGGCACTTGTGCTATGGAGCTATCTCCCCAGCCCCTAAGGCTGGCACTCATGCCACCACGCTGAGCGCTCGTTGTGATCATGTGAGACCGTGCCAGAGGAGACCCGGTGGTGGCATGTGGGAAGTAGCTGCCAGGTGTGTTGACCCCTCGGGCAGTTGTCAGGGAGATCCACCCCAGGGCCACTGTCTGGGCGAGGAGCCAAGAGCTTGGACGCCTCTTGGAGGGCAGGGTGCACCGGCTGGGTGTACCAGGGGTGGGGCTCTGCTGTGCGAAGGGGCACATGTGTACCTCGCCCTGCGTGCGCATAGCCCTTGGCCTCCAGCCACCAGCGGCCCCCTGAGGGTGTTGGAAGAGGCTGGTGCCTGAGTCATCGGCCCAGAGGTCGGCGGCGCCTCCCCCAGGTGAGTGAGGGGTGCTCGCCCCCGCTTGCCCGCTCTGTGGTTTCTCCGCTTGCTGGATCCGCCCTAATCCTCCCCTTGTCTCTCTGCCCACTTGTCTTGCAGCCGCTGCGAGCGCTTGCCTTGCCATGAGAACCCGGAGTGCCCCAAGCTGCCTCTGAGAATAACCTACTACCACCTCTCTTTCCCCACCAACATCCAAGTGCCCGCGGTGGTTTTCCGCATGGGCCCCTCCAGTACCGTCCCTGGGGACAGCATGCAGCTGGCCATCACCAGTGGCAATGAGGAGGGCTTTTTCACCACCCGGAAGGTGAACACCCACAGTGGGGTGGTCGCCCTCACCAGGCCCGTCCCCGAGCCCAGGGACTTGCTCCTGACCGTCCAGATGGATCTCCATCGCCACGGCACCGTCAGCTCCTTTGTGGCCAAGCTTTACATCTTTGTGTCCGCAGAGCTCTGAGCACTTGCTTGGCCGTGGGCTCCTGCCTGTTGCTCTTACCCCCCCCCACGTCCCCACCCCTGCCTCGGGATTCTAATAAAGTCTCCAGCGTCCGCACAGCATGCCTTGCCTGACTTGGTTTTCTTTAGGGTGGTCAGAGGTCTTTGTATTTTGTCACCTGGGGGGAGTGGAGCCCGTCCTGCCAACAAATGAAGTCCCTAGGCGGACACATATCTCGTAGACAGAGACCTGTATGTGGGCCTCTAGGAAGCCTGCAGTGATAGCAATGCGGGGTGGCTTATGGCTGGTGACCTCTGTCCTTGGTGTCGTATGAGGAGAAAGAGAGAAGTGATCAGAGTGGCTCAGTGCCTCTCCTTCAGATGCGGAAACCGAGGCCCTGAGATGTGGGAGGCTGTGGCCACAGGGACACAGCGTGAGAAGCCCTGACCCCCATGCTGCCCCGTGAACTCAGTCTCCGAGGGGAGGGGCATCCCAGCACCAAGCCAGTGGGAGGCAGAAGCTACACTCATGGGCTCGGAACCTTTGTGTGTCACCTCCAGGCCTGCCAGGCAGGGGTCACCCCCTCAGACACTTGGAGATGGCGTGTGACTGGCCTAAGATCACACCACTGCCCTTGAACCCGGGGTCACCAGCCCCATAGGCCTACCTCTTCTATCTGTCACAGTCACTCCAGCCAAGACCTCGAACCAGTGCTCTCATGTCTCCAGGCTCACTGTGCTGGGCACTCAGAGTGATCTTTCAAGCTTCCACTTCGTTTGCATCTTGGCTGGGCCCCTGGATCCTCTGTGTACCCCAAGGCTTCCCTGCAAGCCATTTTCAGGCTGACCTTACGCTGTGTTCTTCCCAGCTGCACCGCCCTGCTCTTGGTGACCTCAGGGCCTCTGCACGTACTTTATGCCCTTTGGCCAAGTGCTGCTAGGCCTTGGCTTAAGGGTCCCTTCCTTTAAGAGGCTGTTGTCCGATTTTCCTTACTATAACAAACCTCTTGAAGCTGGATACCTTGCTAAAGAAAAGAGGCTCTTTCGACTCATTCTGGAGGTCAAAGGGCCACATCTGGTTATGGCAGATCTCACTGTCATGTGGCATGGAGCACCACAAGACAGGAGACAAGGATCCCCGGGTCTCCCTGGTCTCCCCCCTCTTAGGAAGCCTCCAAGGCTCAGGACCCCACCCCAGTGACCTTACGTGACCCCCATCCCCTTCCCAAGCTCCTGTAGGCACCACAGTTGGCTTGTACATCCACCCTGTTACTATCTCAGTGAGGACTGAAGTTCCACACATGAGCTTTGGGGGGTTGGGCTGCCCCAGGCGCACTGCACAGGGCTCGCCACCCCCCCACCCCTGGTTGCCCTCCTCGCTCCCTTGAAACACCGTCCTTCATGGTGTGGCACCAGGCTGCAGGACCTGCATACCAATGCTTTCTGGATTTGTCTCCTCCTGCACCCAGGGCTGGGTGAAGGTAGTAGCCAGGTCTGTCTCCTTCGGTGCCAGCCCCCAGCTCCTGGCAAGGTGCTGCACATGGTAGTGCCCGACCCTGTGCAGCAAGGGAAGGACTCTGCCAGCGCTGAGAAAGCTTGCGGCTCCTGCATTCTGCAGCTCTGGCTGCTGACACTTTCAGATCAATTGCTAGAAGAGGGGGAGGTGAGGTAGAGTAAGGCCTGCGCAGGGTCCCACAGTCCAGACATCGGGGTGGGTGCAGTGAGTCATTGCCCAGCCCCTGCTCTGCCTCTGGCTATGTCCACTCAGCCTTGCATGTCACAGTGCATGAGAGGACCTCTGAAGGCCTGCTGTCCCAGCTGCTCTGGTCCTCTTTCAAGCCTTCCCTGGCTCTCTACCCATCTGCTTGCATCTGGCCTCCCAAGGCGGGGTTGCCTCTCCTTCCATGTACCTTCTTATGTCTGCAGGCTTTTTGAAGGCAGAGATTATGTCTATAAATTTCTGTGTCTTCAGCACTTTTGGAATATTTGGGCTGGAAAAGGAGCTCTGTAGATAGCTTAATGTATGCATGGATGGATGGATGGGTTGGTGCATGATGGATAGATGGACCTGTAGATGGGAGATGGGTGGATGGAGACAAGGTTGGCTGAGTGAGTGGATAAATAGGTAGTTCGATGAGCAGATGGATGGATGGATGGACGGATAGGTAGATGGATGGATGCAAGGCTGACTGGGTGGGTGAATGGATGGGTGGGTGACTGAGCAAATGGATGAGTGAGTGAGTGAGTGGGTGGGTGGTAGGTAGATGGATGAATTTTGCAGCCAAACCCCATCTCAAAAAAACAAACAACACATCCAAGAATATCTGTCAGTCCACAACCACCACCAAGACATATTTCTGTAAATTACTGCACTTTATTTATTTATTGGAAGTATTTAGTACAGGGTCTACAGGGTCTCACTACACGCGTCGGACCTGTAGGGATCCTCGTGTGCTCAGCCTCCTGAGCGCTGGGATGACAGGTGTGCGCCACCACTCCCAGTCTCAGCTGACATCTCAGTGCGCCCTGGGGGCAGGGCCAGCACTGCATGCCAGGGATCAAACCCTGGTCACTGTGTCTACCTAAGCAGGTGCTTTAATCTGCTGAGCTATCTGGCTGGCCCTATTGCACTTTACAGAAGGAGAGTGGTACAAATTATAGACAGCTAGACAAAAATCGTGGTTTTAAGAGAAAAGTGACTTGTCATCGTACTTTCCGCCCATGCTATCTATTTGCCAAGAGAAAATGATGTGACATACTTAGGATGCTCAAAAAAAAGGTGTGAGCCACTGATTTTATTTTATGTTATTAATTAATTAATGGATTGATTTTTGTCTTTTTGAGATAGGGTCTCACTATGCCTTTCAGGCTGATCTTGAACTCACTTTTGTAGCCTAGGCTGGTCTCAAACTCACACTGATCCTCCTGCCTCAGCCTCCCAAGTGCTGGAATTATAGGCGTGCGCCACCATGGCCCAGCTAAACACTGTATATATATATATATATATATATATATATATATATATATATATATATATATAATGGCCAGCTCAGCCTGCTCTGGGGGTGGGGCTGGCACAGCATGTGGTACCGGGGCTCAAACCATGGTCCCTGTGGTTGCCTAAGCTTGCCTAAGCAAGTGCTTTAGACTGCTGAGCCATCTTACTAGCCCACCTCTGATTTTATATCCAGCAGAACTGATTTTTATGTTGAAAGAGCACAGCTATTACAAACAGGCCAGCCCTGAGTGTAGAGTTCCTTGTGGAATTACAACTAAATAACTCATAAGAGAGATGTGGTATGAATTGCTGGATAGCTCAGGTGATTATAGTACTGAGTCAAATGTAGCAAGCAAGTTGTTTTTACTAATTATGTTGGTGATGATTTTATTTTATTTTTATCTGTGGGTTTTTTGAGACTGTCTTGCTATGCAGTTCAAACTGGCCCTGAACTCACTTTGTTGCAAACAAAGGCTGGCCTCAAACTTGCTGTGATCCTCCCGCCTCAGCCTCCCAAGTGCTGGGATTACGGGCAAGCGCCACCACGCCCAGCACAGGATGGTAACTGTAGTGATACGAGATGGCCATGTGTGAAGCGTGGGATAAACTAACTGCAAGATGCTCTACGAGCCCGTGTTCTGGAGAACCCGAATTGTAACAGGGAGTGAAGATGAGTTCTTTGTTATATGGAAAAGAGTGGGCAAAAAATGGAGTCATCCTGGTTTTGGATTAGAAATATCACCATGAACTCATGATGTATTTTTAAAATGTCTACTGAGGAGGCTTGGAAACAGCGACCGTTTCTAGCAGTCAGCACCGCTTGTATCCAGATTGTGATCTTAAAATATCATTTTCCAACAAACACACACACACAAACACATGCACACACACACACAGAGGAAAAACATTCAAGTCTAGGACTTCTGGGAGAAGTGCACGACTCCAATCCTAGGGCGGCGCCTCAGGTACTTTCTTTCCTCATTGCCGAGACAAGGTGCCAGGCGTGCAGAGGTCAGGGCGGAAAGGCTGATTTGGCTCACGGTCCATGGAGGCTTCAGTCCATAACTGGCGGGCTCCAGGGCAGAGTGGCACATGGCAGAGAACAGGCAGGGTAGGCAGAAGGTGACAAAGCAACCAGCAACCTTAGCGGCACCTTTCTGCCCCTTTTATGTTGTATCTATATTGCTTGGATCAGGGCAGTGCCAACTTGGTCAGTGAACTGATTTAGTAATCGCACATCCTTCAGCCAAGCATCCACGCGCTGGCTTCGGCCCCCTCCAAGAAGGCCCCACCTGTAAGCACATGAGGCTTCAGGGGACCTCTAGACACAAACCCGAACGGGCAGTAAATATCAAAGAGGAGGCAGGACGTCTTGTCCACCGAATAGCTCCAAGGACAAGACGGACCCAGAGCACTGGAGTGAGCTGCATTTTCTCTGACCAAAGATGAAAAAAAAAAAAAAAAAAAAAAAAAAAAAAAAAAAAAAAAAAAAAAAAAAAAAAAAAAAAAAAAAAAAAAAAAAAAAAAAAAAAAAAAAAAAAAAAAAAAAAAAAAAAAAAAAAAAAAAACCCACAAACTGAGTTTCAGAAAATACGAGCAATGGATAAAACCTCTCCAAGTTGCTTTAAGTTGGGCTGGGGATATGGCTCAGTGGCACAGCACCAGCCTGGCAAGCCTAAGTCCCTGAGTTCAATCCCTGGTACCAAAAAAAAAAAAAAAGTTTAACTTACAAACTCATTCTGATATACATTTGGTACCAGGGAATCAAACTCAGGACCTTGTGCTTGCGAGGCAGGTGCTGTGCCGCTGAGCTGTATCACCAGCCCTGGTATTGATATTTTTTGAAAAATCATTTGGAAGCTGTGTGTGATGGTGCACAAATGTAATTCCCGCACTTGAGAGGCTGGGTCAGGAGGATCACCAGCAGTTTAAGGCCACCCTCGGCTAGGCTATGTGGGGAGTTCAAGGCCAGCCTGGGCTACACAGCAAGACCTGACTCAAGACACTCGAAACACCCACCACACACACGTGCGTGCACGCACGCACACGCACACACACACACACACACAATCACTGGAAGAGAATGAGAGAAAACTGGTGAATATGGCATGCTGTCCCCACCTAGGAACCTGAAAACGAGAGCCCACCAGCATTCACAGTCCCCCTATGCTGGCATCATAGGACAATGCCCAGCGCCGGGCCCTAGAGGAACATACACGCCATCGTCTTCCCACAGGGAAAGACCTATGTCTGAGTTGTCAGTGTGCAGGGCCAGATAGGGGAGCCCTCTGAGCTGCACCACGGGGTGCAGTTGGCCAAGCTCAAGACAGCTCCAAGGAGCTGGGCACTGGAGCGGACATGCCGTGTGGCGGGTGACGGTGGAGAGAACACTCAGTCGGTGTAGTGACAGCCGGCAGCGCAACAGAGCTTCAGACAAACCCTGCAGGGCTGGCTCTGGGCTCTGGCCAGGGGTCACTGGTGGGGTGGAAGAGGCTTTATCATGATCTGGTGTAGACAAGGTGACCTCAGCTGGCTCCCAAGGCCCCTTTCTGGACATGGGTGGTGACTGAGAGGGCTGTCTTATGGTAGCTCACGAAACTGGACCTTCACGTTTGTGGCTTTTGGATCTGTGTTCTGTGACAGAGGTGAACAAACGCCAGTATCCTGCTGTAACATAGCCTGGGGACAACCTCAGCCCCTTCTTGTCCGGCCCAGGGCCGATGGTGTGGGCGTGGCTCTGCGGGCTGGGGCCCCTGGGAGCCTTGCCACCCACCTGCCCCTCCCCGCTATCCTGGCAGCACTCGGGGGTCGCTCGGCGCTTGGAGCACGTCTGTTGTGCAAGCTCTGAGTGAGCGAGTGAGCGAGTGAGTGCCTCTGGCGGCCCCGGGGCCAACGCTCAGGTGGCACGGTTGCCCAATCTCTAGGCCACGCCTACCTGCTGCCAGGCCAAGAGGAAGTCAAAGGCATCCCCCAAGTCATCTGCAGGAAGGGCCACATGGTGTTCCTGCAGAGCAGCTCAGATACAGAGGTCACCGCTGTGCCCCGGTGGCACCCCATCACGGCCCCCGGTGCTCCCCAGCTCGGCCACCTGCTGCTGTCCCTGGCCTTCACCAGGAGCTGCAGCTCTGGCGCCACCTTCTGCCTCACTCGCCATGGTTTCTCGCAGGCTCCGCCAGGAGAAGACCGACACCATCCGCTGCATCAAGTCCTGCCGCCCCAGCGATGTGGCCTGTGTCCGGGACCCCGTGCACACCATCTCGCACACTGTCATTTCGCTGCCCACCTTCCGAGAGTTCTCCCGTCCTGAAGGTGAGCGGACTGGAGTCGGGGTCCCACGCCCTCTGGAGGGGCCTTCCTCTGCTCAAGCTTCAGGCTTGGCCTGCATGAGCCCCTTTGCTTGGCGTGGTGAGGAACTAAAGGCACACCATTCCCCGGCAGGCCATCTCCATGGACCCAGGTTGCACAGTGCCACCCACCCCATGCTGGTTCTCAGTGGAGCATGATGGTCGTTCTGCAGAACCATTCAGTGCCGGTTCTGTGCCGAGCCCTGGGGAGTTGGCGGGGGGGTTCTAGGAGGAAGTGACATTCACAGTGGCGCTGGAGTGGGAGGTGATTCTGTGGAAGGGGAGGCGGGAGGTTCTCAAGCAGAGGAGGTCACAGCTGTTGCGGCCCGAGGCAAGGGTGCAAGGGTGGGCACCAGAGGATCAAGTCACATTGCTCTGGCCACATGGCAGCCGCTTGGCAGGGGCTGGGTTGGAAGGGTGGGCAAGAGCTTGGGCTTAGAGTTGGGGGGAGGGCCTGATAGCTTTGATGAGGCGGTGCTGATGGTATCTGCACACTGAAACACAGGAAGCGGGTGCCTGCAGTCGCATGGCCAGCGTCCTCATCCCCTGCCTGGCTCTCTAAGGAGCTCCTGGCACACTGTGTGGACCTACTGTTACCATATGCTTCTGGAATGGGGACGCCACGGTGCTGCAGTGCCCAGCAGAGGCTCCCACTGGGGTGTGCAGCTGGATGCCAGCACAGAGTGGTCCTTGGCCCCTCTTCTGCCCTGGAGTCCCCTCTCTGGCCCTCAGAGGGACTCTCCACCACTAGGCCCCTCAGCAGCCCCAAACCCTGTATGTTACGCTGAGGGGACACGGTGGTAAAAAAGGCCTTTCCTCTCAGGCAAGATGTGCAGCTGAGCTGACCAGGACAAACTATCCAGGATAGCTCGCCGTGCTGGCACTGTGGCAAGGCCATCTGGCAGCAGGAAGAGGGCAGGACAGATCCCAGGACAGTGCAGTCCCAGTCCTGCCTCCTTCCTGCTCCAGAGAAAGAAAGGCCCCCAACCTCCCGGGAGCTACAGGCTTGGGTTGGCAGAACTCACTTACTGGTGTCGGTCTTGTGTAGTGACAGGCTTCACCAAACGACACCAAAGCCTTCCCAAACTCCCACAGGCCGGCCCTGTGGCCTCTCCAGCCAGGGGGGGGTGGCAGCTGGTCCCACCAGAAGTCGGGCATAGACTGAGACACCTTTCAGTGTCTTGGGCCCCTGACATCCAGAGCCCGACTTTAGACCCAAAGAGACTGAGGCCTTGGGCAACCTCCCGAGAGCCAGGGTAGAGTCTGCACCCCAACGCTCTCAGACCAGGGTGACTTAGCCCAGTCTGCAGTCAGGAGTCTGTAAAAGGCCCCATACTCAGCTGCGCACAGCCACCCAAGATGGACCTGCTGACCTGAGCCACTGGAAGCCAGGGGAGCCAGGACCTTTCGCCACTACTCTCCCTACCTCTGTCCCCACCCCCAGCTTCATAAATATTCCTAACTAAGCTGCAGTGACTTCTCGGCACAAGCCTTGCTGCCCACTGTTCTGTGACCTCCAGCAAGATCCCCAAATCTCTCCAGATCTCAGTTTCCCTGGTTAAGACGGGGCTAGACTATGCTGGGATGGCCAAGGCCCCCCACTCCCACCTCCCCAGCTGAGGCTTCACTTCCGGGGCCAGTACACTCCATGTCCAGCCTCTCCCTGCAGAGATCATCTTCCTGCGGGCCGTCACACCTCTATACCCTGCCAACCAGGCGGGCATCATCTTCGATATCACAGAGGGGAACCTGCGAGACTCCTTTGACATCATCAAGCGCTACATGGACGGCATGACTGTAGGTGAGTGGCCCCTCCACAACCACCTGCCCGGAGCCTTAGCCCAGACCTATGGGCTTATGCTGTGGGGTCTCCTCCTGTCCTTCAGGGACCAGTACCACAGCCACAGCCCAGGTGAACCTGGCTCAGGTCCACCCGGGCAGCCTGTCTCTCCACCAAGGACAGCAGTGGGTTAAATACACCCACTCCCAGAGACCTGGTTTCCAAAGCTGTTGCCCTCAGTTTGTCTCAGGACTCATTTAAGTTTTCAGTTTTCTTTTTGTGATGCAGTGCGGGTTGGGGGGGGTGGAGCAAGAGAGGAACCAAGAACCGGAGCTGTAGTCCAGGCCGTGACTTGCTGTGTGACCTGAACGGGTCCCTGTCTCTTCCTGCTTGTCACTGATCATAAGAGGACCTGGCTGCCCTGCAGAGTCAGTGCTGTGGGAACACAGAGGAGGCAATGGGACCAGGCCGATTAAGGATGCCTCAGCGCAGGGGGCACCAGGTGGAGGACTGAGGTGAAGAGGAATGAGGAAGGTGGCACAGCACAGGGACCAGAGGGTGAGGCTGGGAGTGAGGGGCACCTTAGAAGTCTGATGGCCGCTGCCAGCTGGGATGGGGCCTCCCTGGCCTTCAATGTGACCCTCACCTCTAGAAGTCACTCAGACTCACCCACCACATAGAGCTGGCTTTTTTCAGAATGCCCCGCCGCCGCCGCCACCGTCGCCATCTAACTATCTGGACACTTTCAGAGCACTGCAGTCGCAGAGGGACAGTCCCTGCCCTTCTCCGGCTGGCCTCGGGGTCCCCACCATGCATTCTGGATTCTGCTCAGCCAGAGCAGAGCCATTTGGAACATGGCCTCCAGGTGGCGCTGTTGGACCTCAGAACCTCGGCCCCTGCCGCCCCAAACTCGACGGTTGTTATACTGGCAGCTGGAGAAAAGGGATCGTTATTCCCCTGTTGCCAAAGAGCCATTTATAGCGACTTTACAAGCTCTTAAATGGGTCTGCATGTTGTAAACACGGCTGAGTCACTTGGGGGCTCCCTGCCGCCAGCCACCTCCTCCGCTAGTTGGCAGCAGGAATAATTAGTTAATTACAATTAATGGTACATCAGCCCTTGCTGGGATCCCAGGGGAGGGCACACGCTCAGGTGCCAGCAGCCATAAACTTGGTGCTTGCCCTCGTGTCGGTACCACTCTGGGGCTTAGTTTCCCTCCACGGTAAGGCGAGAGCTGAGAGAAGGGGCTGTGAAGGGGCCCTTCGCTGTAGGTGAGAGCCGGGAGCACTGGGAAGCGCCGAGGGCTGGCCCTGCTCCCCTAGCCTGCAGAAGTGGCAGTGCGCATGCCCTGGGCCTGGCCTGTGGCTGTGGCTGGGACTGGCCTCAACCCGGGGTAGTTCCAGGAGCTCCAAACTCCAGGATCTTCCTATTCTCTCCTTCATCTTAATACTTTCTGAGCCCTTCCTGGACCTATCTGTAACTGTCAGGCCCTGGGCCAGCCTTGCACACCCAGAGATGTACAAACCCTGGCAGCCACGAGAGGACATTGTAAAACTGTCACATGCAGGAATATCTCAGCCTCTGTCACTCTGGCTTTCTTGGGGATGGGTCCACCACCCCTCTTATGCCTTATGTTCCCAGCTAAATCTTCCTCCCTGCGGTGAGAAATCCTTCCATGCGGGAGGTCCAGGCCCAGGCCCAGGCCCAGGCGAGGCCCAGCCTGGCAGTCCACAGCTGCACCCTGGGCAGAACCGCCCCTCAGGAGCTTCTGTTCCTTGGTTTCCCATCCCCTGGGGCTGAAAATCCTGGCATCTCCTGGAAACTGTGGCTCTTGCTTCCTAAGATAGGGAAGCGGAGGCCCAGAGAGAGGGGAGGTCTTCGCCCAGGGATGCACAGACACAGCAGGCGACAGGGCTCTCAGGTGTGAGAGGTGGCCGCAGGTGCTGTGTCCCAGAGGGCCTTCCTGGGAGTGGAGTGTGGGTCAGCCCTGCTTTGCTCAGCCTGGGCTTCGGAATCCTGGGCTCAGGTTGCCCCCGGGCCTTGGAAACTCCTACCCACGTGTGGGCCCCCTTCCATTCCTTGGTGTCCCCAGGGTGTTCCATCCCGTCCCTATGTCCTGTCCCAGTGAAACTGGGGACCAGACCAGGCAGGTCCTGCAGCCAGGGAGCCAGGCCTGTGTTTCTGGTTGTGTTGTCCTCTCTGACCTGCAGTGGTGACTTCATTCTCAGCCTGGGACATTGCCCTGGCTGCCTCCTCCCCTGCCTGCTTCTGCCCACAGCCCCAGCCCTGGCCACCTGGTCACAGAGGCTTCTCCTGCTGGGCCTAAGCCCAGAGCAAAGTGGCCCTGGGTGCAGGCTTGAGCCCTCGTGGCTCCCCACCTTTCCTGCAGGCTCACCCCTGCATTCCTATGCCCTCCTCAAAAACCCGCCCAGGCCGAGGCCCGAGCCTGTGCCTTGGGCAAAGGAAGCAATGGAATGAAGTGACCGCAACTGAGTAACTGCAGAGCCGGGGGTGTGTTGGTTTCAGGCTTGTCCTGGGCAGCTCGGAGCTCACGGCATGCACTGGCTGAGATGGCAGTGGGGGCAGAAATGTTTCCGGGGTGGTTCAGGCTGCAGAGCCCTGCTGTGGCTCTGAACATTGCAGCATGCCTAACAGGGCACCTGGCAGCTCCCAGCCCTTATTGACCATCGGCTGCTCCGGGCCATGGCCTGGGCCCAGCTCTTTTCTGGGTGCAAATGCTGAGGATCTTGGGGGGCTAGGCGGAAATGGGTTTTCGTGACAGGCAGCATGAAGATGCTGGCCCGAGTCATTTGGCACACTCATTTCTGGGTGAGCCCTGCCGTCTGATTCAGCTGGCTTGGATGTGTGAGTGGGCAGGGGCTGGCAAGTGTGTGAGTGTGCCTAGGGTTTGAGCCCCAAGCTGTGTGGACCAAGGAAGGCCCTGTGGCATCAGGCCAGACCTCGTATCCCTAGCCTAAGGCTTCCCAGGCCCAGAGAGAGGGAAGGTCTTCCTCATCTGGGACTCTGCTGAGTCGTGGAGCTGCCTAGCTCTGTCTCCAAGCATTCGCCAGTGTCCTTTCACCGGCATTAAGTCCTCACGCAGCCTCGTGGGACAACCACCTGGGCTGGTATCACCATTTCTGGGGAAAACTCACAAGTGCCTGGCCCAGCATAGTGGTGCATACCTGAAATCCCAGCCCTGCAGGAGGCTGAGGCAAGAGGATTGCAAATTCAAACTCAGCCTAGGCAGGGTAGGGACTTAATAAGATCCTTCCCAAAATAATGAATAAGGGCTGGAAATATAGGCCAGTCTGAAAGATCTGGACTCAAACCCATGATGGGTTGGGGGTCCCAGCCTAGAGCCCCATGACCAGCGAGCCAGAGCCGCAGGTCCCAAGCAGGTCGGCAGTCTGTTCTCTGCCCTCCTCCAGTGCCTAAGCCTCCAGGCAGAACCTGGGCACAGCTGCTGCGGGGACCCTGGGAAGCTGCTCTGGACACCATAGTAGCCAGGACCGGTGGGTCCATGTGAGGGTCAGCGAGTAGTTCCCTAATGACAAAGCCTGACTAGCATGAGAGGGACAGCGCTTCCACCGCAGCCCTCGGTGGCATCAGCAGCCAGGGGTAGAGAGAGCAGGTGCATTGTGCAACTAAGTTTTCTCTGGGTCTGCCTCAGGCTGACCAGGACACAGAGTGGCCTGGGTGTGGCCAGGAGGGACACAGAGGACGCAGGGGGGCAGAACGCACTCAGAGCAGGAGTGGGTTACTTCTCAAAGCCCCAGAGGAGGGCAGCATCCGGAAGCGCCCCAGGGCTGGGTACAGGAAGGGAGCTCTGGCAGAGACTTCCAGGCAAGCGAGCACTTTCCCCACAAGGTCTTAGTGGGGGTACCAGTTCTTGTGGCCCTGTGAGGGAGGAGGTGGTCACATCTACACCATCCCTGCAGAGGGTGGGGTCTCAGGCTGTCCCCAGCTGTGGCCCCAAGGGTTGGCTGCATACAGTAGGAGGCTGGATGGGCCACACTCAGGAGCCAGGGAGGAAGCAGGGACTCAGAGACTGAATCCCAGGAGACTAAGTCCTACCGGCAGGAGGAAGTCTGATGTTTATCCAGAGTGGACACTAGCCAGGGACAGTGGCTCACACCTGTGAAGCCAGCGTTGGGAGGCTGAGGCAGGAGGCTCAAAAAGTTCAAGTCAGCCTGGGCAACTGAGTCACTTTATGGGACATTATCTCAAAGTGAAAAATAGAAAAGGACCGGGGATACGGCTCAGGAGATGGAGAAACAGAAATAAGAAATGGCCACCAGGACTTGAGGAGGAAGGCTCAGCAGGTTGCCTGTACAACAATGCCTGGGCCCATCCATACGGAGAGACTGAGCAGGTACCTAAGTGGCAGAGTCAGGGCTGCTAGGCCTGGCACGGGCTGGTGGAGGCCACGCCCACCCCAGCCCCGCCCCAGCCCCGCCTCCAGCTCCGGGTCCTGTCCTTAGGAAGGATTCCCGGCTTCCCTAGACTCCTGCCTCTGAGTGCCTGTGACTCAAAGTGCCTGTTTCTCAGGGTTGCCCGCTTCCCCGTTCATATCTCAGGGACAGAGGAATGGTGTGCAGCAGGGCTGCCATGGGCAACATAACTGTGTGGTATACTGTAAAACCCAAAGGTCCCAGCTAGCTGGGTCCTGATCACCTCACTACAGTCGTCCCCGAGTAAGGGGTTAAACAGGCGCTGCTGACCTGGAGACTGATTGGGCAGGCTCGGCCCAGGCTCAGTGCACATTACGAATGACATTCAGAAATTCCGCGTAAAAACAACAGCACAGCCATCCCTGCGCGGTGATGAGTGATCAGCCCTGTCCCGGCTTTCACGGCAAATCCCAGGATTAGGCGCCTTCTCTTCTACAGGAGGCACAGCCCTGTCACCCCGGGCCGCGCCCTGGCCGGCTGCCAAGTCCTCTCCCGCGATGGCCCAGCCTCCCAGGTCCTGGAGTGCGCCAGGCCTGGCTCCCCCTGGAGGCCAGGATGGAGGAGGGTGGTGCCAGCAGGATCCTCAGCAGGAGCAAGACAGGGGCCATAGGGACCCACAGAGCAGAGGGGCTGTGTCCAGCAGCAGCTGTCATTGATGTCACCCCCAGCACTGTGGCTGGGTGGGCCTCGGCAGGCCTCTGCTGGGAGCTGGATGGAGAGGGAGGGTCCACGAGGACACCGTCCTCAGGGATCTGACAGCTGGCCGGGCCCTGGCCAGCATGGAGGGCTTGCGGGGTGCCTGTCCCTCTCACAGGACCTTGTGGTACAGATGCTGCGAGGAAGGCCGGGGAGGAGGAGCTCACTAGGCCTGCTGGGTTCAGGCGGGAGACTTCTGGGGTGGTGGGTGCCGGAAACCATCCTGGCCCACGCAGCCGGGTCCCACAGCTGAATACACCCTGGTCCCGAGATGGGGTGGGAGGAGCATGGTGCCCAGGTGGCAGTGCCCAGGTCACTCGAGTGCCTGCCGACCCATCTCTGGGGCTGTAAGGATGGCCACTCTGTGGACTCCACAGCTGGGACCTGTCCTGTTCCCTGCCCCCCTCCTGTCCTCTGGAGGGACAGTGAAGGAGGCTGGGATTACACCCATCTTTCCTGGTCCCTGTTATGTCCCTGGGATCCGAGGCCCAGGACAGGGGGCAAGGCAGGGGCTTCCAGGCTAAGGTTAAGTGCCCTGGTCTTGCCCTGGCCCCATATCTGCCTCTCTTCTGCCTTCCTCTGCCCTCTGCTCTGCCTGACCCACCCAGCCACTCCCAGACTCCAGAAGGATGTGCCTTGGCCTCTCTCCTCTTGTCACCTTTAACCAAGATGGTTCCCTCCTCCTTCTCCCCTTGATAAACTCCTATTCATCCTGCAAAGCCCAAGTCAGTGTCACCACCTCTCAGACACTGGTGCAGCATTCCTGGCGCCTTGCTTCATCAGATCCTGGTTGAGCCAGGGATTCCCTGCCCACCTCCAACAGTGTGTGCCCCATCAGGGCCTGCTCTAGGAGTCACGCAGGGATCGAAACGTGGCACACATGGATCCCCCTGTAGGAGATACTTTATTCCAGATGCAGAGACAACCCTTGCAAGGCCCAGGGGCTGGTGAGGTGTAGGGCTGGGCCTGCAGCACAGCCAGGGGAGGGTCGTGAGGGCAGGGTCTGGAGGTGGCTGGAATTCAACACCTCTGCCTTCCCTGGAGCAGAGCGGCTGGTGGGAGCTGCATAAAGGTTTCAAAACAAGGATCCAGTTGACCTGTCACTTGTAGGGGCCGCTCTGGTGGGACTGGCAACGGTGGGCAGCTGGGCTGGGAGGACGGTGGCCTGGTCCAGACAGCCAGGAGGGCTACAAAGGGGGTGCTAGGTTTTGCCCATGGTCTGATGTGTGGGCTCACGTAGCCTAAGAGGCTAAGACAGGGACAAGTATGGGAGGCACTGAGGCCCCTGGCGGCTCAGGAGACACTGCACCACATTGCCTGGTGTGGGCGGGGCTGGATGGCTTTCTCATACGAAAGGGGGTGGAGCCCAACAACGGGCACGCCCCCCACCCTAGGGGGAGGGGCAAGGGGCGGGGCCAGCCGGCTGGGAGCTAGGAAGAGCTGGCCCCGCAGAGGGGCAGGAGGGGAGCAGGAAGCCAAGGAGACAGGGTGCCCTGGGTCTTCAGGGGCAGCTACATCTGGCTGATGAGCAGAGTCAGGTTGGGAAGGGGCAGAGGATTCATGAGGCCAAGCTGGTGCTGACCTGGTGAGCCCGTTTCCGTGGCAACAGGTGAAGGGACGCCACCTGGCTTCCAGTCTTGTTTCTTGCATGTACACACACACACACACACACACGTGCACACATGCATGTGTCTGCACAGGGCGGGTGTGCGTACCAAAAGGTCACCAACCCATCTCCCGGCTGGTCCCCAGAGCCAACTGCAGGACCAGGCCCCACATGGTGGCTTCCCACCGGTGAGGGGTCAGAGGGAGTTGAGGCAGCCTTCTCGAGTCTTCTGAGCTCCTCCGGGGATGGCGTGTGTCCGCAGAATGATCTGTGAGCTTGTCCTGCTGCCGCGAGGTACCCTTGCAAAGCCTTGGATGGCACCAACCACCTCCATAAATTATTCTTGTTTTTAAACTGAGTACTCCAGGGGCTGGGGAGATAGCTCCGCGGCACAATTGCCTGCCTGGCAAGTGCAGGGTTGTGAGTTTAAACCCTGATCCCGCCAAAAATAAAAAATAAAAATAAACTAAGTGCTCCAGCCAAATGGCCGTAGAGGCAGGTTGTGCAAAACTGGGGAAGGTTCTGCAGCCAGCCCTGTAGGAGACTCTCCAGGGAGGAAACTGAGGCACAGGGGAGCATTCAGGACAGCGATGTGAGTTAGGAGCCTGCCAGGTAGTACACAAAGACCGGATGCGGGTTCCTGCTGGTGTGATGCTCCAGGAAACCTACAGTGGGCAGAGTCTGATGCCAAACCTAGCGCAGTCCTCTGACATTCCAGTGTCCAGGGTGGGCACCTATAAGCATTTGATTGATAACCAAGGAGTCTGTGAGTCTCCCCCGTGCCAGAAGTGTCTGTACGAAAGGGCTCGGAAAGGGGACGCTGGTGGAGGGGTTTGGCCCGTGGAAGGGCTTCAATCTTGTCATTGTTCCGAAGGACAAAAAGAAGGGACATCTCACGCCTGTGATCCCAGCACGAGGGAGGCTGAGGCGAGAGGATCACTGTCAGTTTCAGACTAGCTGGGCTACAAAGTGAGCTCAAGGCCAGCCTGAACTGCATAGCAAGAGCCTGTCTCAAAAGGACAAAAGAAAAAAAAGGCGGGGAGGGACCATCCCTTCAGTCCTCCGAGTGACGCACCCCACTGAAACGCCCCGGGGATGACAGTACCCAGCTGCCATGCCCAGCGCCACCCTGGTTCCTCCCAGCTCAGCCCCATCACCCTCCCCCCTGGGCTGGGGACAGGAAAGGCGGTGAGCATGGGTGACCTGGAAAGCCATGCACTCCCTCCAATCTCATGTGGCTGGCAGAAGCCATCCCCTTAGAAGCATCTGCTCTGCCTACTAGAAGCCCTGGGGTAGGGGAGCATGCTTAATAATCTAGAAATCCGGGCGATGAGTCTTGCAGAGACATGCTGAATAGCATGTGGTATCTTAAATATGCAGCCTGGACACCTATCCTCCTTCCTTCCCAGCCATTCCCCTCTGATCATTTTCAATTTCAGAAATTGTGCTTCTTCCTGGAACCTGTAATTGATCCATTCATTCAGCAACCACATTATTGAGTGCATCAGGCACAGCTTGGGGCTGAAGACCCACTATGTGCTGAGAACGAGGGATCCAGGAGCCACCCGGCAGCCCGTGCTCTGGGTGGAGAGGAGGCACCTCATTGGATTTCAGATGGAACCGGTTCTCATTCTCTCCTCAAAGCCTGGCCTCTGCCTGCCTTTTCACACCCAGGCACTATCTTTTCAAAGCCCCAGCACCTCCCAGGGGCCTGAGGTGGCTCACAGGTCTGAGCTCATCTCCTCATCTGTGGGAGCTCATGCTGAAAACCAGCTCGCATCTTTCCTCCTTCAGTTAGGATCCCACAGTTCCCAGCTGCAGACAGAGCTTCTGGGTGGATGGCGCTTAGTGGGAGGTCGCTGTGCTAGCCAGTGCCAGCTATCCCAGCTGGCATCCTGCTGGTCATTGTCCAGGCTGTGACTTGGGTCTCTACAGATTGGTGTCTGGGGTTGAGTCAGAGACATTGATCCATGGGTGGGTGGGTGGGTGGGTGGGTGGATGGATGGATGGATGGATGGGTGGGTGGGTGAGTCGATGGATGGGTGGATGGATGGATGGATGGGTAGGTGGGTGGGTGGATGGATGAATGGGTGGATGAATGGGTGGGTGGGTGAGTGGATGGATGGATGGATGGGTGGGTGGGTAGGTGGGTGGGTGAATGGATGGATGAGTGGATCAGTTAATCAGGCTCAAGAAGTCCTGTGAGATATGGAGGGCTACATGCATGTGTGGGTTCAATATGAACCCCACTCTGTCTGAGACCAGCAGCCCAGTCTGCAGAAGGCAGGAAAGTACCCTAGTCCTTTGCTGGGAGCTGAAGATGCCTGTGGGTTTTCAGACAAGGTGAAGCTGTGATAGCAAGCCAAGAAGCAGGCAGGGAAAGGACACTGGCCACCTGCAGAGCCCTCGAAGCTTATGGCCAGGCCCTTGCTGCCCAACCCAGGACGACCCCACATACCTTGCCATGGCCTGTGGTGGTCCCACTTGCAGAGACTGGCCTGGGATCTGCGGTTCCTCAGCAAACGGCCTGGCTGCCTCTCAACTTGTGGTTCTGGTGCTGCAGGTTCCGGGTTGATAGGGCACCAGTCTGCAGGCTTGGACACTTCCTCCAAGAAGCCAGTCCTGATTTCCCTCCCCTTCCTCAAGCCTCAGCTCCATCCTTGTCTTGGCGGATTGTGCATAGACTTGTACTGGAGCACAGGATCTCCCTCTTTTAGTCCTACCCTCTCTCCACTGGTTTTGAAACCAGCGCTCTGTCCTTTGTCTCTGTAACACTGTGGACAGGTCCTGGTGGCTCCTGAGAGTGAATCTCTCAGCAGGGAGTCAGTCAAGCACACTCGGGGCTGATGCCGTGCCAGGTGTTATGCTGGGCACCCAGACTGTGTGATGCAGAAGGCCTGGGGTGTGCTCTCCAGGGAATCAGGACCGCCCAGCTTGGGGAAGGAATCCAGGGCCCTGGGATCCTTAGCTCCCAGACAAAGGACCATAGCTTCATTTCTCCCCGGGGGGCATAAGGCAAGGCAGGGGTCTACAGGGTACCTGTTCCATGCCAGCTCTCTGTGAGGCTCTTCCGGGCAGCAGGTAGTAGAGGAGACAGTGGGGCCCCGAAAGGTGAGGATCTGGCCTTGCCCCAAGAGACCCCCCACTGCCTCCCTCTCTGTGCACGGTGGACAGGAAGCGGCGAGCACCCTGCCTGCAATCCCCAGAGGCGTGTGCAGAACCCAAAGCAACCACCAGGAAGGGGATGCTATGCCAGGGTGTCAAGCACTGGCCCAGGCTAGGCCCCTCCTAGCCCTGGGGTTCCTTGGGAGAATATCAATCCCTGGATATCCACGTGGCCACGGTCCCCGCTGACCCCCAGCACGCCTTCTGCTCTCTCTGCAGGTGTTGTGCGCCAGGTGCAGCCCATCGTGGGCCCCTTCCACGCTGTCCTGAAGCTGGAGATGAACTATGTGGTGGGGGGTGTGGTCTCCCACCGAAATGTCGTCAACGTCCACATCTTTGTCTCCGAGTACTGGTTCTGAAACCGGGCCACAACACAGCCAAGGGGCAGGCCCAGGCCAGATCACAGCTGCCCAGTCCACTGGCACCCACCTGCTCACCCAGGCAGCACCTAATGCCATGTATTGGTTTGTAGCCTTAGGCCCAGGTGATGACGTGGAGCCGGGGGATCCATCCAGCTAATGTATCTGATGTTTAAATATTTCATCCAATCACTCAGCTGTTTGGTTGAAAACCTTGTTTGTTTGTTTTACTCCCTTTTCTGCCTGTGGGATGGGCTTTGCCCACAGGACCAAGCAAAGAGACATTCTCAAAGGGGCAACTGGGCATCCAGATGCCAAGCAAAGGCCAGTTCTTGTGCTGGTTTCATGAAATTTGTCATTTTAATACTTTTTTTGGCCAATCAGAACTACATACTCCAAGATCAGGGCTGCCAGGCAGCAGCGCCCATATGTAATACCACATCCGCCCTGGAAGCAGCTCTTTGGGTGCAAACCACAGTTCTGCTGATAGGCAAGAAAATCTCTTGGGAAAGTCCTGGGCCCTTGGGCTAGGTGTAGGCCCCGTGTGCACTCCAGGGGCCTGGCTGGCTCCTCTGCACCCTGTACCCACTTTTTCTACAGATGAAAAATAAACAGCTTTGTGATCTCCAGGCGGCCCACACATGGAAACCTCTCGAGGATGGGCTCCCAGCTGGGCATAGGGGTGCAGAGCTACCATCCCTGCACTGGGAACACTGAGGCAGGAGCACTGTCATGAGTTTGCTACCAGGTATCAAGTCCAAAGCCAGCCTGAACTATGGCGTGAGACCCTGTCTTCCGCAACCCCCCGCCCCCAAAAGTCTGTACTTTTCTTAATGCAGAGACCAAACACCTGATAACAAGTTCAGGAACAGAGAACATATTTCTGCTCACTGTTTGTAGGTGTTTCAATCCATAGTCAGCCACTCCAAGGCAGATTGGCATGGCAGGAAGCAAGCAGCAACACCTGCTGCCCCCTTCCGTTTTTCTCTTACTCTATTCAAGCTACCAGGTCTTTGGGTGGTCCCCCCCCCCCCCCGCACCCAGGCTAGGGCTCCCATTATCTACACCCTTCATTCCAGCACCACACATCCTGGATCCAGTCAGCTCTGAAAAGCTGCACCTGTGAGTCCATGAGGCTTTGAGGGGACATCCAGATAGAAGCCATAATATAAATAAATAAATAAATAAATAAATACTGAAAAAAAAAAAAAAAAAGGGCTTCTTCTAGCTCAGTCCTCCAGTGGCAAAGAGACTGGGAATCTCCTCCCAAAGCCATTTCAGAGCCCTGTCTGCCTAGCTTGTGTTTTGGAAAAACCCCTACTCACATTTCCAATACCACGCGGTCTTGTTTTGTTTGTTGCTGTAATGAAATACCTGAGGCCAGGTAATTTATAAAGAATAGAAGTTATTTGGCTCATGTTTCTGGAAGACCAGGAAGTGTGAGAGCATGGCCCCCCACATCTGCTCAGCATCTGGCAAGGGCCTCCTGCTGCCTCTCAGTGTGGCAGGGGAGGTCACATGACAAGACAGAGCCAGTACGCCAGCTTCTGTGTCTTCTTATAAAGCCACTAATGGCATCAATGGAGAACTTGTTCTCATGACCTCAGTGGAACCTGGCCACCTCCCAAGGGCCCCACTTCCACACCCCTTAGCGTATGATCCAGCGATTCTAACATGAACTGGGGAGACAACCCCCCCACACGCCGCCTACCCCTGAGAAGCATGGCTGAGTCTGCTGCCTGCCCCACACCTGGCCCTGCTGCATACCTCAGGGCTGTGGCATCTCAGTGACTTTCATTACTGTCCCTGAGCCCTCTGAGCCTCTCTGGAAATCACTTTGGGAACAGTGGCTCTTCAGCAAGGAGTGAGGGCTGCTATCACCACAGTCCCTACTGGATGCTATACCCACGTCAGTCACTGTCAAAGTGCCAAAGGTGTATGGACACTTTCTTACCCTGAGCCCCGGTGCTGCTGGATGCTGGCCCTGGCTCTGATCACAGCTCACACCTGGACTTCACTGTCACTGCAATTCTGCTGTGGCCAGTGCTAGGTGACACTACTCGGTGGAGACTGGTCTTGGCCACCGTTGGGACGCCAGCATTTCTGAAGTCACTTACCTGGGGCATCAATCAAACCTGGTCTTCCTGCCTCGGCTCTGGCATCCTGGCTAAGAAGCAAGAGTAAAAATCCTGAGGTTGAGGGGAAGAAAATGGAAGGCAAATTTGGCCCAGACGCCCAGGAGAAGGGACAGATCTGCAGCAGTGAGGCAGTCACTCAGGTGATTGCTGGAGCTTTCTCCTTCGCAAGGGCTGAGGGGCTCAGCTGGGAGAATTCCTGGCCGATTCTACGAAATGACTGTCCTGTACTTTCAGTAGAAGTTAGAGTGGGAGCTACCATCATTGGTGGGTAGAGTCAAGCCTGCTAATGTTGATTGGCTTTTAGATGAGCACGTGACTCAAAACAACCAATCAGAGGCAGCCTTTCTTGTGTTGATTGGTTCTCAAGGGAGCATATGACCCAGGCCACCCCATCAGGGCTTTTTCTGAGGAGGCCTTCTAATCTCACAGCCTCGGGCACCTGCCACTGCCAGGTTGAGGAGCAGAGAGTAAGAAAAGGGTCTGAAGCCTGGCCCTATCTTGCTGGTATTGGAGTTTCACTTTCTGCATCTCAGATCCCTCAATGGCAGGGAGGAGCCCCAGAGAGCAGGAGGATCAGAGAGCTTGAAGACTGTACACACAGCGCGCCCCAGAGCTCCCATTGTCTGTAATCATGAAAGTAATCCTGATGGTACCACTGCCGATGGAGCTGCACTCGGGAAGCTGGGGTCTTTCTAGTCCTGCGTTTCCATTTCTTGGTCGTTCCTGAGACACTCAGAAGACATGAGTGCAGTTACTTACATAGGATGCTAATTCCTCACTTTTTCTGTCGCTCCCTCTTGGCCACCTGGAAGACTAAGAGATGCTCATTGTTCATGCAAAAAAACTGCTATTGGGGCCCAGCTGAAGGGATCTGAAGGTGCCTGTGGACCCCTAGCAGCATTGATCCCCTTTGCTGTTTTTTGGGGACAGGATCTCCCTGTGTAATTAAAGCAGGCCTTGAACTCATGCAATCCTCCTGCCTCAGCCTTCTGAGTGCTAGGATGACAGCTGCGTGCCACCACTCCTGATTGGGCCTGGGGTCTCAGTTTTAGGCCTTTGCGTGCTCTTGTAAGTGGATTTTCCTTTAGGAATTTTCCTCAGTTATTTTGCTCTAAGGACCCAGTTGTGAAGGGATCCCCGTTGGTTGGGTGTGTGGTGATGCTCCCATAGAGCGCAGAGCCCTCTGGGACTGGGGATTCCTTTTTCTTCTCTGTCTGGCACCACGCCAGGCAGTGCCTGGTACAGAACAGGCACCTGGGAAAGGTGGGTGGAAAGCCTGAAGACAGGAAGGGACCCAGTGCTCATGCATGGCTCTGTCAGGCCTTCTGGCAGTCTGGATGTCACGGTGACAGTGGAGGAGGCCGGCAGCAGCAGGGGCTGAGGAAAGAGACTTCTAAGGAGGTGTCAGATGGTCTGGCCTCTGATCTTGACGTCGGAAACATTTTCTGAGCTGGCTTAGAGCCCTCCCTCCTCATCCTCTTCTCCTTTCTCGTACTTTTTAACTTCTAGCATCTTTTAGGAAAGAGGCCATTTCAGGGCCCACGACCTCACTGAGCATGACCCAGCCTCTGGTCCCCAGCACCCCTAGCCTGAGCATTGGCTCCCTTGACCCTGGGCTGAGTCCGCTTCACAGTCCTGCTCTCCAAAGGCCTTGTGGGCTAAGGCAGCCTGTCTCATGCCTCCCTCTGTGTCCTGATCTCGGACCCAAGCCAAGGACCACCAGGGCCCCAGGGAGCAGTGCTCCACATTCCACACTGCCTGCTCTAGCCCATGTCATCAGCTTTGGGAGGATGACAGGCCCAGTGAAGGGCACTTGTGTGCCAGATGCCTGGAGTTGGGGCAAGCAAGGGTTTGAAAATGGTTACAGACTCACCTGGGCCAAGCTGTTTCCTAGTGCAGCAGCCCCTTGGGGTGTTAGAGATGAGAAAGGTGCTTTCCTGTTTGCAGAGTAGGAATGAATACTCATCCCTGGCCCATCTTCACAATGCTTTGGAGCCTAACCTGGGCAACTGCATAATCAATCGTGTGCAGTTAATTCACTCAGGGAGTTAGCTGCGGAGAGTGGGAAACCCAACTTCCCCTGCCTCCGAAGGCGTCAGGTGGCCTCCGTGCCTGTCCTGGGATGGACCAGTCACTCTGCAGAGTGCCCGGGCCTCAGAGTACTTACCTGATTTCAGGAGCAGCCCACCATGGGACCTGGCAGCCTCACGGTAGCCTGTTGGTTCTGCTAGGTCAGGCCAAGGTTGCTTCTGGAGCTGAAGCCATGCCACAGGGTGGGGTTGACAGTGTCCCCCAGCTCATGCTGGAAGTAGTCTGCGCTTTCCCTTGAGCTTCACTTGGCTTTACTTTTGGCTTTCTTGTACAGTTCTGGAAACTGTCTACTTTTGTTCCCCTAAAGCCTCCCAGGGTCCCAAAGCCATACACTGGCTCAGAGGTGTCTGGTGCTAGTGACCCGCTCAGGCTGGCCTCTCCTGGAGGCTCCTAGCCTTCATGGAACGAGGCTATTGTTCAGAGGACCTGAGAGTCCCAGATAGAGTGCTGGGGTCAAGGGAATGGTACCCCCCCAAAAAACAGACTTGGTTTTATAAAATTGGCCTAATGCCTCAACAGATGTCCTGTGTGTGTCAAGTTCTGCCATGTAAGTGGGGTATCTAAGCAGTGAGCACCAATGCACCCCAATAGCTGGCCCTGACACTCTACTGGGCCCTGAGATCCTTGCCAGGGCACTGAACCCTCTGCCCCCAGCCACCTTGGTGGGTTCTGTGCCTTTGAGGGTGAGTTGTTCAGGGGTGCACACCTGCCATGCTGGGAGGCTTTCTGGGGAGCACAGAAGTCTTTCTAGTGAGCAAAGAGATAATGATCCAGTGGGATTTAGGGGGCTGGGCATTTTCCAAATTCAAGACTGCTTCTGTTTGGGAGAGGGATGTAGAAATTCCTCCAGTTTTCTTTATTTACCACAGCAATTGGGTGGTGTTAACCCCACTGAGGGGACACAAGAAAGCTCACTGGGTTGCCTGCGCTACCCCGCCACCTCCCTGTTTATTGAGTAACAATGAGGCTGGTATGGCTGCGAAGTTTGTTTGGCGTGTGTCTCCCCCAAACAGTGCTTGAATATCAGCACTGCCTTTACCACTTGGCAGAGGGTAGTGGTGAACCTCAGAGGGGCACCCAGAGCTTCAGGCCTTGAGAGCCACCCACTCTGTCAGCTGCAAGTGGGAAGGAGAGGCCACCATCGTCATCCTCTATAGATAAGGGAGGCCACCATCGTCATCCTCTGTAGGTAGGGCAAGTTCATGAATGCTGTGGAATATTTATTATCTACTTGATGGCTGGAATCTGAAGTATTCCCCAGAGAAACATGCATTTGGAGGTGGGACTTGTGCAAGGTGACTGGATTCTAGGCTGTCCATATTCATCAGTGGACTGGTCCAAGGCTGAATCTGTGACTGAAGTCGCTGCTCTGTTCTCCACAGAGGTAAGTGCCTGGGAGTGTGACTGGAAGGTTCTATCCTGTCCCTGGCTCCTCCCTTCATCTCCTGTTGCTGTTTGTTGAGTGGCTTTGCTCTCCCAGGCCCTTCTCTCATGCTGTTTCTGCCTTGTATCCTGCTGATTATGGACCAGATCCTCTAAAACCATGAGCCAGGGCCAACAAGATAGCTCAGCAGTCTAAAGCATCTGCTTAGGCAAGCTTAGGCAACCTCAGGGACCACAGTTTGATCCCTGGCACCACATGCTGCACCAGCCCCACTCTCAGGGCAGGCTGAGCCAGCCATAAAATAAATAAATAAATAAAGAAAAGAAACCATAAGCCGGGTGTGGTGGCTCACGCCTGTAATCCCAGCACTCAGGAGGCTGAGGCAGGAGGATTGGTGCGAGTTCAAGACCAGCCTGGGCTACAAAAGTGAGCTCAAAGCCAGCCTCAACTGCATAGTGAGACCCTGTCTCAAAAAGACAAAAAAAAAAAAAAAAAAAAAAAAAAAAAAAAAAAAAAGAAAAAAAGAAAAAAAAGAAACCATAAATCTCGCCTTTAAATTGTAGATGCTGGGTGTAGTGAACACATCAAATCCCTGAATACAAATGTGCCCCAAATAAAAACAACAGTCCCTAAGGACCACACCTACAGGCCAGGGCCCAGAGCCAGGACAGGTCCTGCTTTAGTGTGAGCACATTAAATTTACTTAACCGCTGAGGCCAGGCCCAGTAATCCAGAGGGGCTTATGTCACCTCAGTCACTGGAAGGAGAGCCCTATTCTGGCACGCCTGGGGAGGGACGAAGCCCAGGCCTACCCCTCCTTCACCACTCTTTCAAAATCCTCTCCAAGAGTTTTGCTCGTCTGTTTCAGCTTTTGCATCTGTCAAATGGGCCTGCTAATTACGGCCTTGCAGATTTTTGTGTGTGGGAAGGAAGCAACCTGGCACCGAGCCTGTTCTGGGGGTCCAGCTCAGAACAACGCCTGCTCCTGTGCCTCTCTTTCTTTGCTGGGGACTTGACTTGGCAGCATTAGAGAAACATCGTTTTGTTCTCTCTCTCTCTCTCTCTCTTTTTTTTTTCCCCCTTTTCTTTTTTGCATGCATCCTATAGCTCAGGGATGGAGCGGCCCTGAGGTACTGTGACAGCTGGGAAACGGTGCCCTGAGGGACACTGTCTGAGTGGAGGTGTGAAGAGCAGCCAGACTATCCGGCAGGCCCCTTCCAGCCAGTTTCTTGGTCTTTCCCAAACTTAGCAGGCTGAGATTTATTACCATTGCTTTTATTTCTTTTCTCTCTATGCACCAAACTGTTGGGAGAGGAAGCATTTTAACTTCATGAGAGAAATTCTGGAAAAAGGATCTAATAAAATTGGTCATAGTTAAACTTCACAGACTTAAAAGCACCATGTCCATTTAGACCCCTAAGAACCAAAGTAACCCCTTTTATGTTGGTTCCTGGGAAGCCCAGTTCTAAATTTTATGCGCAGTTGGACAATTTACTGCCTGACATTTAAGTTTAATTTTATCTCCCATCTTGTTCCTGGTCCCAATTTTCTTGCTGTGTAGTATACTGCTCTAAAACAGCATAGTGATACTTAAAGGGAAGCCACTGTGGATTTTTTTTTTGTAAGCCATAAATTATAAATAATTTCATAAAAGATTACAAGAGGGTTGGAGAGGCAGCTCAGTGGTAGAGCACGTGCCTGGCATGCATGAGGTCCTGGGTTCTGTCCCAAGTCCTGCCACCACCACCAAGAGGAGGCGAGGAGTATTATAATAGAATTCTTTTGACAGATATCCACATTTGGAAGCATCCATCCACCAGGAGATAGGTAGGCAACATATTCGACAAGACAGGACCTAGGGCCTGCGAGATAGTGCAACAGACTAACCACCTGCTTTGGCAAGGACAGGGACCAGGGTTTGATTCTTGGTCCTGCCCCTGGGGCACCCTGAGCCAGTCAATGAGTCCAGGTGCAGTGGCACATACCTGCAATTCCAGTGCTGGGGAGGTGAAAATGGGAAGATTACCTGCTCGAGTGCAAGCTGTGTAGTGAGACTGAACCAAACGCATAAATGAAAAAACAAACAAAAAAGCAGGACCCAGTCTCTAAGAAAAAGGGGCTTCTTACATGCTATGAGGACCCTTAGGACATCAAGCTGAATGGCTGTGTCAGTCAGAGCGGGACAGTGACGTGCTTGGGAAGTCAGACAGCAAGCAGAATGGGGAGGGGTGCTGGTGACTGGAAGGGGGCAGTGGGAGGTGTGGCTTCCTGGGGGCAGACCCCCCTTTGGGGGGATGAGAATGTTCTTAGAGTGGACAGTGGTGGTGGGCACAGCCGTGGGAGGGGGTGCAGTGCCACGGAGTTGCACGTTCTTAAAACATGATTAAAGTGGTCAATTGTATGACCTGGTGGGGTGCAGCACTCCTAAACCGCAGCCTCAGAAGGCTGAGGCTGGTAGACTATCGTGAATTTGAGGCCAGCCTGTGCTACCTAGTGAAAGAAAACAAAAACTGGTAATTTTTTGTGCCGTGGTTATTTTATTTAAATTTAAAAGGTTTAATGAAAAGAAAGAAAGGAGGGAAAGAAAAAAATTAAGAGGAAAAAGAAAAGAGGGAAACAGAACTTGAACATGAATGCAGTAAAACTTTTGTCTTCTAGAATGTTGCCCTGGGCTGATTTCTGTAATATTTTCTTAGCGGGAGGATCATGTGGTAGCTTCCACGTTTTGATTTATCTCCGCTCCTGCCAGAGTTAATTGTTCCAGGCCTCTAGCAGGAGGAGGAGGCCTCCCGGTGCAGACCCCGACTTGCCTTCAGCCACAGCGCACTGGAGCGCAGCCTTCTGCCATGTGAGGCACCCAGTCTGCTCCCCGGATCTCAGCGCAGAGGTCATTTACCAAGTAGCAGGACACCCCGCTCGCTGGGGGCCCTGCCACTCCTCCTGACCTTGGGCTCGCCGTCCGAGGAAGGCAGCCCTGCCATAAGAGCCATCTTCCAGCCTCCCGGGGACTGTCATCACCTCGCCGTTTTATTTTATCTCTGGCCTCAGGGCATTCATACCGCTTCCCTGTTATTAGTGATATTATATCATCATCCACAATTTTGCCTGTCAGCCGTTGGGGGAGGGAGGTGCCATTGGAAGACAGGGCCACTGAGTGGAGAACAGGGGCAGCCATCTCTCTCTGGGGAAGAAGGCGAGCAGGAGGGGGTGGCTGCTTGGTGTCCAGGCCTGGAAGGTGGCTGGTGACAGCTATGTCCCAGAAGAGGGCTGTGTGCAACTGACCAGCCGCTCCTGAGCCCCACAGCAGACTCGGTACAGCGGGAGGCTCGGGAGGACAGGGCCACCCGCGTGGCTGGGGGCCGGTGCCCTCCAGGCCTGGCGGTGCTGGTGCTGGACCTGCCAGAGCCTGCACTGGAGGAGCCTGTGCCCGGCCTGAGGCGGGCAGAGATGCCGTTTCCCTGGCAACTGACTTAAAACAGCAATGTGCATTTCTAGCCAAAGCAGCCTGGGGAAAGCTGCTCAGACTACCGGATCAGATGGCCTGAATTTGAGTCACTGTTCTGCCTCTGTCAACCTATGGGAGGTGGGCAAAGCCCAGAGCCTCTCTGCACTAGATATAGAATGAGATCTCTGACTCAGAAGCTACTAGTACAGTGCCAGATACCTGGGAAGGGCTTGGAGGTGCTTGGTTCCTTTTGCTCCACCTCAGTGCAGTGGAAAAATATGGTCCCAACAGTCTGAGGTACCCATAGCCCCTACATGTTCAGTGCACTCTTCTTTTTTTTTTTTTTTTTTTTTTTTTTTGGTGGGACCAGGGTTTGAACCCACAACCTTGCACTTGCCAGGCAGGCACTTGTGCCGTGGAGCTCTCTCCCCGGCCCCAGTGTACTCTTGAATTCTGTATTTCTTTCCTTTCTTGAAACAAGGTCTCCCTATGTAGTCCAGGCTGGTCAGTGGGCCTCTTGAGGGCTGGGATTACTCTGCACTCTATCCTGCAATGGAGGGAGACCCCAGTCATAGTCACAGTCCCCTCCTCAGACCCATGGGGGCTGGTGTCCTGCAGCCGGAGGGGCCAACTCCTGAGGGCTGGGACAGAGGAAGTGGCTGCAGAATCCTGTGCCAAGCAAATCGAGCTGCACATGTGGTACCTGGTGTAGCGTCCAGTCATCAGGAAATGCCACCCCCGCCGGGCCTCTGCTCTCCTGAAAGAGCAAGCCACAGCCTACAGAGGACAGCAGTCAAGCACAAGGCCAGGGGAAGTTGAGGCCCAGTGGAACCAGCAGTAGATGACCAACGAGCCCCTTCTGGATTCCAACAGCTTATTCAGCAGACCCCAGAGCCTCTGTGCAGGGCGATGACACAAAGGACAGGTCCATCTGCTGCTGACTGAGACCCGAAGGTCACCCAGGCTGCAGCCACCCCTTGGGGGTGAGAAGGATGAGGCAGTGTCTCCTAGCACTCAGAACTTGGGTGTCCACTGGTTTCCGCAGCATCTCCCCATGGCTGGCGTGGCCCATGAAGGAGTGTGTGGCAGACGGTATGTCGCAGTAGCCCATGCCGTGTGTTCCAGGTCCAAGATGATGGTGGTGAGCTTTTTAGAATTTTCGACGATCCAGCAGCCCAATGTGGCATGTACAGTAGGTTCGCCACTACTGGTCCAGGAGGACCAAGAAAATACACTGCAGCTGTGCCCTGGGACTTGCTTGAGGGACCAAGCAGGAGACACACAAGGGACCAAAAGGAGCTCTTCTCTGTCAAGAGTGGAAGCCTTTGGCATGCTGAGCCGGCCCCACCCCTGGGGTGCAATGAGCCAGTGACTGAGACTGGGCATGGTGGCGTGTGCCTGTAATCCCAGCACTTGGGAGGCTGAAAACAGGAGGATCACTATGAGTCTGAGCTGTGTAGTGAGGACCCCGTAAATGCTGTAGATCCTATACTAAATACATGGGGGATAAAAGTAGAAGCATTGTCTGCAAACACAGGGTGGGGGGACACAGGAGCTTTTCTTTCCAGTTGCAACAGCTCCTTTAAAAGGTGATCTGTATACTTTGGCCTACGCTGCTGTTTAAGTGAGAGGCTTAATGCACACACAGTGCTTGTGTAAGTCACAGTGTACGGTGTGCAGGACGCATCTACCTGTGTGCACTGTGTGCTCCCCATCCTTGGAGAACAGCCTCAGGGGCCAGAGGCTGCACACACATCCTGGCTCCCGGCTCTACTCTGTTCACTCTTCTCTGTGTGCGTAGGGCTCTTTCTTGAGCTTCTTTAGTTAAACTTGTATTCACATTGGATAATGGAGCAGTTTTCATGTATAAGAATAGTACTAAACCTATGGATCAGGGTCTTAACTACTCTCCTGGTTGCTGAGACAAAATATCGGACACCCCAAATTAAAAGGGGCAATGTGTATTGTAGCTCACAGTTTGTAGAGGTTTGAGTCCATAATCGGCTGGCTCCAAGGCAGGGTGGTACATGGCAGAGGGACAACTGTTCATGGTGACAGATGACAGCAAAAGCATCCACACAGAAAGAGTAGCTTCTTTCTGTCCCTTACACTGTATGTAGGCTACCTGCCTGAGGGGGAGTATAGCACTCACACCCATCAGCCCAATATTGGACCATGAATTAATTACAAATTCTTGGGGCTGGGGAGATAGCTCCATGGCACAAGTGCCTGCATGGCAAGTGCAAGATCCTGAGTTCGAACCCTGGTCCCACACACACACAAAAAAAAATTTCTAGATTCAGCCACCTTTGAAAAGTCTACCCACCATCATTATGTATTATGTGTGGTTTTGGCTTGGACCTCTAGACACAAACCATAGTGATCAGATTGGGATGCTTGCTATCATAGCAATATGAAGCCTTCTGATCCATGAATATAATGTAGCTCTTCACTGATTTGGATCTTTGTAGAGGGTCCTTGAAAGCACAGCACTTGTCCCCATGTTGACCCAACTTGGCCCTATGTCCATGTACGGATATGTACAGAGCTGGCTGGGACTTCTCCTTCTCCTTTCAGTTGGCCTTGAGCAATGCAGACCAGTGTTGCCCTACTTCATAGCCCCACCCCCCACAAGGAATGTGTGAGGTGAGTGAGTGTGCCTAAGACAGAGGCTAAGGCTTCCCAGGGTCTACAGACCACACATCGGAGCTGAAGCACGGGCCCCAAAACGTGAGATGCCACCTCAGTTGTGCCACGCGGATCGCTCTTTCTGCGCATCCTTCTGCGAATTGCAGAGCTGATTTCTGGCCTCCTGCCCAGCCCATCCCGCAGCACGCACCTACTTCCTCCACTGTCACAGTCACTCATGCCCAAGCCTCTTCCTTTTTCATTAATTAATAAAATCCTGGCTCGAGGTCCCTGTTCCAGTTAGCCATGTCCTGGCTGGACTTAGGACCCCTTAGCTCCCCCCATCTACAAATGCCTCAGTATCTTTGTTCTTACCGTGGATTGCCATGGAAATGGTAGTTTAGAATTAATTTATTGGAATCCCTATAACTTTTCCATGGGATTAACATATGTAAATTTCACCAAACCAAATAAAGGTCCAAAAAAGGCCTCCTATAGGTCTCCTTTAGTTTCTGTTAAAAATATTTTATAGTTTTCAGTGGTGCTACATATATTTAGAAGATTTACTCTCACCTGGGGATTAGCTCAGGGTACAGAACTTGCTTCATATGTGTGAGACACTGGGTTTTATCACTAGCACTGAAAAAATATTAATATTTTATATTTCCATATTTAATATTTCTCATTTTTACTTGCTTATTACCAGTATATAAAGATAAAAGTAATTTCATATATTGACATATTATCCAGTGACGTTGCAAAATTCATGTATTAAATCTAGTAGTTTAGGGGCTGGGGAGATAGCTCTGAGGCACAAGTGTCTGTCTG